>QKMX01057961.1:0-16329 GCA_003401595.1 Venustaconcha ellipsiformis
TTGTGAATCAAGAATAATATTCTGTCTTTAGAATTCCAAAAAAATTCCACTGAATGTCTTTGGTGAAGAAGAGTATTTTCCAGGTGAATAATTTTTTTTTTAAATAAAAGACACTCAATTCAAATAGCAGAAACAAAAATACATTAAGTCCAAAGGTATATTTTTACGACTGATAAATCTACTTGAAAACGTCTGTTTTAACACACGATTTTAGATCACATGATGGCCCACTTGGCGGAGCTACGTGGTAACTAATTTGAACAGCGGAATTAAAAAAATGCCATTTAGCACGTAGCCTTGAATAGTCCTATCTAAGAATTAGATTTTCATAATGCAAACGAATAACAAAAAAGGCTGTTTACAACATTGCTAACATGGGCCGAACGTAACCTTGGTAATAGCCATTCATTTTCACTTTGTGTTTACTAATTTCCTATTTACTAGAACTGAACAGGATTATCTGAAAAATACGTAAAATCAAGTGAAAATTATCATTACAATAAAATGTAATGAAATATAAAATAAAAAGGAAATTTAAAACTAACACACAAATAATTTTTTACATATACGTAACAATGTGTTCACGCCTTTAAAAAAATATATCTAGATTACACTAAAAAAGTAGCATGATAATATGTAATAACCCAGGTGTCACTGACATTTATCTGAGGTTAAATCGGCATCAGAAATCCTTCAAAAAGATTCGCTTAATTACACAGACAATCAAACTGTACATGCATATCAAAATATGTGGTCCTTTATGGATTAAGCGTTAGCGTTCTGCACACCTGATATCGCTATATGTGCAATAGTTTCATCTGCTGTACATCTTGAACCTTTTATTTTGACAAGTTAATTTTTTCAAGTTATATATGGATAAAACAAGGATATGATCATCCTGATATTCAGTGCTCAAGAAACATGTCTCCAAACATTCATTCCTAGGACAAGTCTCAATATATACTCGTGCTTGTTACCGGTATATTCTACACAGTACACTTTTCCACGTCACTATTTACTCTTACTGAACACCATAGGTTCCCAACACAAATCTGATGCTAAACGAACCAAATGTTAGGCAATATTATGTTCGGGGTAGATGCGGTTGTTTTCAGTGCTGACACATTTTTGACATAAACAAAACTGTCAAATAATCATACTGGTTTCGCTAATCTTCTTAATAACCTGACGTTTGTAATATTGTTTTTAGTTGTAGATACTGAGGAAATAATGAATATTTGAATTTTTATATGTATTTGTTTCGGTTAAATTACAGTCACAGCTCGAGATCGCATTTAAATAATATTTTTGCCGCTACTGCAACAATAAGAGGACTCAAGAATCAGTGATACTCAACTCCAATAAGATCTACTTCATCCTTTAGGCAATCGCATTTGATTGTGCTCTTAATAATAAGGTCCATATCACAAACTTGACGCATGCGAATTCCAAGGAAACTTGATATAATATTGTTTTATTATGGTATTTCCGCTTTGAATTTAAAAGCTGAACTGTCATAATTTTTAGGTATTTCAAATAAGGACTTAGCTTGGTAAGTTGGTTGCTCAGTTATTACACCAGTAAGAAAAGCTTCTAACATTAACACAATTCTGGCAAGACATTTTTATTTTATTGCAAGGATAATGGGTTTCAGACACTTCCAAAAAAAAGAACAATGAAAAAGATTCATGCATTTCCTGGGCATCTCCTACGCTGAAAGTATTTGCAAAGATCGTAACGACTCTGGTATGTGCACAGAGAACGCATTTGGGAATTACGAATAAAACCAAGTCAAACAAATTACGTGAATTGCATCATAATCTGTGTGACTTCTAGCTGCAGAAAATTGCTAATAGGTCTTGTACCACCAACACTGACAGTTTAACTAGAAAAGGAGAGTAACATTAACAGCACATCAACGATTAGAAAAGGTTTGCTAAAACTCAATGACAACCGATCGATATATTTTATTAATCATTGTCGCATGAAATACGCAAAAAAAAAGCCTGGTGAGAATTTGGTTGCAAAGCCATGGGTGTCTATCACTATTTGTATTTGCGCACCGATATGTTTTTGCTAAAATATGTATTTAAAAAGTTTCGTTACACTGCTGTGCATGTGTATAAGTTATATCCAGCGTTCTATTGTGTGTCGCTAGGAACAACCTTGGATGCACTTCAGTTAAAACAAAACTCAAGTGGGAATGTTGCGTTTTGTTGGGATTCATTTGTTTATTGAAAAAGTGGGCCTTCGTGGTGGAATATATCAATGGCAGGTCATATATATGCATTCCGAAACATCCCAAACTTAGAGGAGAATGACTCCTCTGTCCCAAAGAGTAATATCATGTATTTCAACTCCATTATCCTTTAGGTGTAGGCAATGATGCAACTGTTGCATGTTGATGAGTTTTCGTGGATTCATCTGCATACTTAAACAAACGCATACACTTACGCGATTGCAACAACAGTAGCGACAATGAATATTTATATAAAGTTGTTCAAGAATACCCTGAAGATATTACCACACCTTATCGATTATCCATCCATTAGCCTGATGAATCAGTTCCACAAGAGAGGTTATCATTTTATTAAAAATTAGTAAATAAATCAGGACTTAGATTTGCTAAATGAACCAAGCTTATTAAAAATTCCTGGACAAAAAGTAATTATGTGCTACATGTACGAAATATGCAACTGCATTTGTGATTAGGAATGCGTTCAAGTCAAATCCATCGGATGTGTGGATATAGAAAACAAGCTTATAATGGTCCCATACGATTAAATCAGGTTCTATTATTCATATTTCGATCATTACCTGTTTGAACTCAAGTTGGGTTTGTGACAATTGTTTTGATGGGGAATCGCACCCAATACGAAGATATTGTCTATATACAACAACTGTATTATTTGATGGCATCAAAACAACATAATTTCACTGTCATAGAGTCTCATGAGGAAGCATCTTGTAAACCACTCAAGCAAAGTTTCGATGGAACCTGTTCAATATTTTGATACTTAGTTTCTGCATTGATCATTCGCTCAGCTGGAGTAAATAAAGCCGTTTGTTGAATATAATTACCAATCGTGATAGTTATCTAATGTGGCACTTTCTGCCAGTGACATAGACGATTATGAGAAGCACCTAATGCAGCTCGTGAAACCCAGGAGCTGATTCGCAATGTTATAAAAGTGTTAACAATATCTTACTGTCAATATAAACTGTACGAGAAGATTTTATAGTAGGGTTTGACCTAACAATTACATCACTTATTAAACTGATAAAACGTGCAACAGTGGAAACGTGGAACTACTGGCAAAGCTAAAGGGACAGGAGGAGAACCTGGTCCAATCCCTAAAACAGCTAAACGTACTAAGGATATTAATCAATACAAAATAGCATTTGAAAATACAGTTGAATATTTGCCACAGCAGATTGCCATAGTGCAAACATTTGCCACAGCAGATTGCCATAGTGCAAAAGACGTTGGAGAAATAGGAAAGACTAAAGAGCAAAACATCAAATAATTGCCCAATGATACTACTAATGACACCACCAGCATGATAGTTAATGATGCAAAACCCAAAGCAACATTTTAATGAATACTATCGGTAGCGGATCTCAGAAAATCCCAATCGTGCATGGTTTTGTATACCCAAAGGCAAGAAACATTGAGTGACAGAACAACACGGAAGAGAGCATCTATGTTCTTTAGCGAATGGGTGGTACCTACATGAAAAATGACAGAGTCTATGTAAAAGCAACCTAACCCCTCGTATGGCTCCAACCCGGAACTACAGGAACTTTCCAGAATAAGGAAAAACCACCAAAACATGGAGAAGGCATTGATGGATTGTGTGATGTTAATGAGATTCACAAAAAATTTAGTTTTAGTGAAATTCATTTTCTTTAAAAATAAATGAAAGAAACATCCGAATAATATCCTAGCTGAAGATAATTAATTTCCTTTTCCCTTAAATGTTTGTACTCCATTGCAATAGTGTATATTATATTTACATTATTTACGAATCTGGAAATTACTTATTAGACATTGTAATTCCGAAATGTGTATATGTTTTTTACTGATTGTATATGACGATATGAAATGCTAATCATAGTTTCCTCATAAATAACAACAAATCATCTGAAAACGAAACAAATATTAGAATGTCACTTAGTGACCAAACTTAAGCATTACACCAGACATGAAAATATTACTGTTTTATGGACTTTTGTAATAGAAACAGTAGTCATGTGCACTAGTCATACATAGAGGTCTCTGTAAATCTGGTAAAATTGTATTTGTATTTTGTTGGCCATGATTACCCTTTTCCGTGTATATCAATCACGCCACAGTTTTCGGGCTCATCTTCTTTGTTCTTTATGCCATGGTTATGGAGACCGTTCAGGGCAAAAATAACTTTTATCGTGTAGACAGTTGTTCTAAATTATACATTATGACCAGTTATTATTACAACTGTACTTTGCTGATGTTTTGCCGTTATTGAAAACCAAGAATGGACTAAATAAAAGTGAATGCAATTAAATATTTTTAAATATCTTAATAGTTTCACTTAATATTATGTCATTCGTTTATATTTTTAAAGTCGGCATTTATACATATTTAGCAACTTTGTTCAAACGGATCCAAGCATTTCCGTACCTCTTCATTAGAGGCTGCGATTAGCAATTGTGAGATATTTCGTTTTGGTAGGTAATATCGTTTATAAAAATTGTAATACTGGTGGAGTAAAGATCAATTTAAAGTTTAATTTCCAAATGTTTCTCGCTCATTGCTTGAATCGTTGCTAGAGCTGTGACAAAACAATCCTAGTAATATATATCACATATTCTTCCATCGAGTTGAGTCGTGTACTGATTCTGTAAACCATCTATGTACTTACAAATTTTTAGAATTTACACGGTATTTGCATTTATGCGATCGCTGTAATCAGACAAACCTTCTCAAGAAACAGAAAAAGGAGAAAGTTAGCAAGAATATGTCCTTACTAAAACTTTGAGCAATAAAATAATTACAATTACTATGGTGTCAGAAACAGAAGAAATCTACAGAATATAGCATATATAATGTTAATAAGTCGATGGTTTTGAGTAATGTGTAAGATAGCGCAATTTAAATAGTGCAGCAAAACACGTCAAATATAATGTGCTCCTTGCTGAAAGGAAGTAATATGTGTCAAATCATCCTGGGTTTGTTTTTTTCTCTCAATAATGTCCATTCAGATGGATCGTATTTGCTGCTGCCTTGCAAATGTTCAACTTAAAAGCCAAGGCTAATGGTTTATCATACTTGTTAAGCAGAGTGTTTCAAAAACTGTATGATTCTTGAAAATCTATAAATGAAAACTACAAGCAGCACGTTCTTTTGTTAAAAGTTACTGAAATAATGCTGTGTATGCAAGTATATGTTGTCGTTGCTACTAGATGATTGAAACATAAGGACAACGTCTCTATGTGCAATTTTGTCTGAACTGAGAACACAAATGAATGAATACACCGGTCTTGCAAATCGCTAAATAATACATCTAAGTTTCAATGTCGTGCTTCATTTTAGAACTCAGCATATATTGAATACAATAAAAGCAAACATTTAATAATGATTTTAAGGATGTAAGAGTAAAGCATAATCTGTAGTTTACTATATTAGGGATTTTTGATAATTTCCTTCTGATCCATGCATCTGCTCTGGCTATTGTATACAATAAATTAGATCAAAAGCCAAACTCAAAACCATTATGCACTACAATATTCAATACACTGGAGCAGGTGCTGCTCATTGAATATAAGGTTTTGCCTTAGTACCCAAGGGGATTTTCAATAACGTTTAAAAACTCATTATGTTTACTTTTAATGTGTTAATAAAACAAAATGCGTTCTCTATGACGATATTGTTGGTAAGTGTTTTTTCAGTAGTTCCTATGAAATATATTTTATTCAAACATATTAGAGACATAACAAAAGCAGCAATTATTTGAGCTTTTCATTTCATGGACCAAAATGTCGAGCATTAGAAGAATAGTGGAAATCAGCGAAAAGTTGCTACAACTGCTTGAGTTATACGTTTGAATCTAACACCTATTACCGCCCATCTGCAAAACCAACTGCTAGCAACTCCGGAAGGTCTTTGTCATTGCAGAGTTACTACTGGAAGAATTACGGAGCATTCGTGGCTAAGCATGAACTGCAATCTAAAATAATCTAAACTAAAGCAGCAGCTTGGCGCCAATCGCATATCATCCTCCAAATTTACAATTCATATTAAGCAACCCATTTACACGGTCATACTCACAACGGATCGACGGCAGATGTTCTCGCTTGTCAAAGATCCTAATTGATTAATGCATTGTTTTAATATACAAGTAATTCTATAGTGGCATGCTAAGGGGTGACTGTCGTTTCTTTACGGTTAAATCGGTTTACGAAATCCTCACAATAAATGTTGCTTTACTACAGAGACATGCTTCACTTGTTTATCAAAATCTGTGGTCATATGTGGACAAACCATTGACTATACACTATCTCTCTAAATTTGCAATTGTTTCATCTGCTGTATTTCTATTACATTTATTTTGACTGTATTCATTTTATTGACTCATATGTTTCTTGAATAGTTGAAATATTTAGAAAAAACATATATAGGATCATCTTGATATTCAGTGCTTAAGGAACATGTATCCAAGCATTCATTCCTAGGACAAGTTTCAACATATACTCGTGCCTGTCACTATTCTGTTCTACGCAGTACACTTTTCCACGTCCTTACAAACACCATAGGTACCCGACTCCAGTGTGATACTAAAATGTACTAAATGTTAATTAATGTTATGTTTGGGATGAATATGGTCGTTTTCAACACAGAGACACTGTCATCTACAGAACTGTCAAATATTCATGTTATTTTCGCTAATCGTGTTAATCACCTCACTTATGTACCTTGTTTACAAGAAAAATAGCTGTGCTGTCGTAATCAATTTACTAATGAACCTGAATTTCCAAACAATATAGCTAATGGTATATTAGCATATAACTCAACTTACTACAATAAAAGTGTTTGAAGAAAGGCACGTGACTTTCACAGGTATAGGTCTAGTATTAGTATGACTATCACACCTTAGTTTCTGCCCTGTTCCTGACAGTATTTCTACTCATGTGTTCCAAAATAGTGAAAGAAAATATTCCGCACGATTACGCACATTGCTTTTTATCAAGCTGTCTTATAGCTGGAAAATTCATCAAGTAAAGAAACGCACAGCTTTGCATTATTGACAATATTATGTAATCTCAAAATAGCTGGAATTTAAACTAGTGCATGATGATTCACTCAAAACTTATTAAACTTAATATAATAATTATCTGACAGCTTGCCCAGTCTTACGTGTAAGTTAACATAGAAACCTTATTTAGAAGTGAGACTTCGCTTAGCAGGACCTCCTCATGATACAGCGATGGAGACCTTTGGCTTAACCATACTTTTTGAAATGATGTGGCAAATTATCGCATACATATAAAGTACATTCACAAACATGAGAATGCGCTTACTTTATATTCTGGTACCTGATGCGACAATACCAGGACTATCGAATCAGTGATGTACAGCGTCAATAATATCTACGTCATCCGTTAGGCAATCGCATAAGAACGTGCTATTAAAAAGAACATCCATATCACAATCTTGACGCATTCGAATTCCAAGTGAACTTGTTATCCATTTTTTTATTACATTATTTTCTATTTGAATTTCAATGATATACTGCTATAATTTAAGTATTTTGAACAACGACATCGTTTGTTGAGTTGGTTAATCAGTTATTACACAAGTTAATGTATCTGTCAGATGGATTATAAATTTAGCTCTTTTCATTCTAAACATTTCATTTTGTGGCAAGATTAACAGGCTTAAGAACTTTATAAATAAAGTCAACGAATAAGGTTCATACTTTTCAATTTTGGGCGTCTTTCAAACTGCAACGTATATTCAAATATCGTTCCGATTGCGGTATATTTTTGTTTCAGAAAACGAGATGAAAAGTAAGATACAAACAGATACTTGGCTGACATTTTCTTGATATTTTCTTTACCAGCGTCATAATTTGAACTCGGAATTTTTATTTTCATTTGCACCAGGTTGCTCAATAACTGCATAACTGTCCCCAGATTCTGCGCAAGAATTCAACAAAATTATCATCAATTTGTTGCAAGAAAAACATAAAGATCTTGACGATAATTTCAAATCTGTTCTTGACATGATCAAACTCACAGATCTTATATGTTGGAAATATGATATCTATCGGGATTAATTTAAGACAGAAATATCTAGAAATATTTTATATTTCTCAATTAACAGTCTTTATCTGATTAACTTTGGTTATCGTCAAAGAAAAGTATGTGCCACACCTGTTGTGATAATGTTTGGAGCTAACATTTACCCAAGATGACTTTTGTTTCTACTAGTCAAGTTTACATAGTGTTTATAACACAATTGCATGGTGATAAATCACACCCATGTCGCTATTTTAAATCATATTTAAATACTGAAAATGGTCAGTTTCCCAATTTTAATCACAGTTAAATGGACCATTAGTAGATTCATATAAGACGTAATTGCTACGGATGAATTTCATATCATTGGTGAGTGAATATCTATTTTGAGATATTTCTTGCTCCATAGAATCACACCTATATTACTTTTCCTAGTGAATGTATCCAAATGTAAGGCATGCATCTATATTTCGATCGATAATTAAAAACTCACGCAAGCATGCTTCAAAGTTGTATACTGAATATTACGTTAGACAATGTTTGGATTTTACCAAATATAACGTCTGAAGTAAATCATTGAAAGCTGAAACTTCAATGCTACTAAAATTATTTAACTTTACAATATTATTACAAACTCTTTGATAGATTTAGGCTGGAGATTTCAAGAAAATAATATAAATTTGTATAGAGAGATCAAAATTTTAATTTCAAAAATATAGTATGCTCAATCCTTATGAATATTAATTAACTAATTTGACAGAATATATATCCTACGAAATTTTTAAACCTAAAAATAATCTCAAAAATATCTTAATTGATTTTGATGGAATTGTCAAAGTTGTTTGTGTGAATATGCCGTCTTTATTATCTTATTGTTAGATTAGTTTAATAGCTATGCACTAGAAATATGTTACGATGTTACATTTCAGAACGGTTACCTTGAGTAGTGTGTAAGAGAGGTGTTGGACAACGGTTAATGATCACGGTGACAACATCTGTTCACAGTGACTTTTAATCATATTGGTAATAAGTGAAAATGTCAATATGCAATCATAAAAAAAGTAATGGGAAACGAAGTTGTTGATCTAGATCAGTAACGAACAGAACCCTTATTAACACACTACTTTTTTAACTGTCTTTGATAGAACAATGTAAGAGCTAGGATTATACACCTTGATAGACCCAACCACTTTCAGAACCTGACAGATTGATATTAGCCTTGCATAAAATGTCTATTGTGAGTAGCCATTAGTTGACTCGTGCATGGAAATGCATTCTGTCAATAAAACAGCTTAATATGCGTGCTGATCTCATAGAGAAATATGTTGTGTTATTGGTTTAATCAATTACTGCACAAGAAATGCCGTGCCAAAATCTCAAAACGATATTATATTGTTGTTTTCTTACAACACTTAGCAGAATCGATCTGGCAATACAAAATCAAATTATAATGTTTGGCTAGTAAAAGAGAGACATAAAATTATAAATTAATGGCTATGTATTTTTCGCATAACACGGGACCATGTTTGGATAGGTATAAAAAAGAGAGTAATTGACTTCTTAAACATAGTCAATGTATCTTTGTATCAATTAAAACATCACGTGTTCGAGTATAACTTGTGGGGACAATTGAGGAGACTTCAATGCCCTTATTGGCTGTATGTAGAGAGATTAAAGTCGATTGACGATGTAATGTTGATATCAATTACGATTACGATAGTTCTTGGTTGCAGTATCCTTCTGTTATGCCGTTGGCTTATATGCAATTCATATTTACTTCAGACATCATCTTGAGAGAAAACTTTAATAAGTAACAAGTTACAAGTGGTCGCGTGCCAATAATCTCAAAGATAACAATACAGAGGAATTATCATAATATATAATAACAAATAATTCACAGATAGATGCATAAAGTTTTTGAGCAAACGCATGGAGATATATAATCGTGGCATTATTTCCCCAGATGGCTGAAGTGTGTGTAATGTAACAAAAACTAGTATATCCCTGTTCTGTTTATCATACATATTTTGCTTAATGAGTCCCCAAAGATTTTAAATACCCTTCCCAACATGTAAAGAACACACTGAAAAAATAAGTAATTAATTATGTAATTAACTTGGAATTATCTTAGAAGAGCAACAGTGTGAGCCTGGTAAATATTTCAAGAAAAATAATCCTGAAAAGTTACTCTTTGAGATTGTGCACGAAAACTAAAATGGAGGCTCTAACCTTGAGTATAGGTAAATGTTGCAATGACAAAGTAAAGGGCGACATTGAAATATAAAGACCTGCATGGTTAATGAATTAGATAATTTGGTAATGATATAACGATGTTATCCACATTCACAAATCTTCACTGTATGTATGAAATGTAGTATGTTTAATATTGACCTAACAAATAAAACACTTTATGCAGAAGAGGAGATACACCAACTGCGACTGGAAAACGAACGGCTGCAATTGGAAAAATTATTTAAATTCAACACTAAACTTCACCTATGCAAACGTTTAATGGCATTGGCATGTAATAACTGTAGAGGTGTGTGCCTTGCAAAACGCGACATCGGAGCCAAATCATGTAATCAGCTTTGCCTGAAATACGGATGGGGTCGTAATTATTGTCAAACTCGCCAGCTATAATTTCCTCAATCTCTGATAGTAAAAATACCCGACGATGTTTTTCAGGAAATAGACCACAAGTAAATGAAATACTCATCAGAATCGAAGCGATTCCAGTATCAGATCTTAGTAGAGTTAGAAGAAGTAAAAACAATTTATTGACGGACTATGCAAGTAATGAACGTTTTCCATTGTATTTAATCATGTGATTCAACTAAGATAAATCGCGCAACGTAGTGGAATACCTCACCGGTATAACACTCACACCATTGCTACTGAGACCGCTGATAAATCGCAGTAGTTAAAAGTACCTGAATTTACGCTTCACAAGCGCAGTGGTTAATTAGCCAATTACATAACAATTTTTCACACGTATACATGCTGTTAAAGACGTTTGACAACTGTTATATAATATGATTCGAGTAATTATAGAAGCGATACAGCGTCCTGGTACCTCCGGACTTAAAGCAGATCTGGTTCTTCAAGCGCATTTACTTATACAGCTTAGTCGATATAAGGATGGATTTAAATTCACAACTCTTGCTTCATAGCGGTATATTTACATATTTTAATCGCACATACGCCAAGGATATCAATCATGAAATAGACAAACGGATTAAATACAATCTCAAGACTTTTGGAAAAATTCAACACGACTAGATCAGATTGGACTCTTGACATATGTGCGCACACTGAAGTGCAAATTTCTTTATACCAACCACATCAAGGATCAATTTATATACTAATACGTTTTTATGGTTCATCAACTTCAGTGATAAATGTTAAATATATCGACAGCAAACGTTTTTTTGAAAAGGCTATTTTATCTGCGTTACAGCCTGCTAGTACCCGCACAGACCGGTCGCATAAATATCGACAATTCATGTTTGAACTAATTTTAAGTGATATATAAATTTTGGCTCTGGTTACTAAGGCCACGCTCAAATAGTTCAAAACAGTTAATCAGAACATAACTGTTAATGTATTTACTTGTGATACAGGCTTTCATCCGCTTGCACTATCCCCACATGTAAGTAGCGAGCGGACATATATTGCTCTGTTGATCCTGAACGATATCATTGGTCCCGAGTCACTATCTCAATTTTTGGATAAAGATCTTTGCTTATGTTTTCCATTGAGATATTGCATGAAATTTATTATGGTGGAAGCCGTGAAAAGCCATAGTTTAGGACCATGCCAAAACCTAATAAATACAATTTGAAGTTTACAAGTAGCAACCAGAAAAGAAAGTACTCTATATCATCTATCCGAACATTAAATGTATCAAAATTCATGTGAATGATTAGGACTTAAACAAATAAAAAAAATACATCTTAAATCGTTGAACATATCTCATGGAGATTTTGTTCCTCTGAAATTAGATCCGACAGGCAAACTGAGACACCATGTTTGCACTGTTGTAAAGATTCAGTGGAGGTGTTTCCAATTTCTTCTTAAATCAGTCGAGGTTACGGCAAATCAGATTTGACAGAGGCTATGAAAATAACAAAATAAACCTTTGTAAGAACTCCAGGAACTTCCCAAGATAACGGAAAACAACCAAAATGTGGAGAATACATTGATGGACTGTGTGACCTTAACGACCTCGATGATCGAGCGAGCATAAATGTAACTTATGGCATCAATGAGGCCACCTCGATTTTGAAGCGATTGCTCACCAACAAAGCCATGGACGCAAAACATTGATGCATAAAATCATTAAAGATATCGAAGATGTATATAACGATAATGATGATAAGCTCTGAATCACTTCGTGATGAGACGCTCCGCGTCTTCCATGAAATTAATGTTGCGATGCGAAGTGTTGTAAATACAATCCATTGCAATTACCTCGATGAGCACAATCCCAGTCAGAATCAAATACACCAGTTTACGCTAGGGAATCAGGCACATTCGAATTTGCATTAGCGTCATTGCAAGTGTATTACCGTTGGCCAAATATCCGATCTCAACCGTTTGATAGTACTCACGCAAATCATTGATTTATGTTTTTGGCAGACATTGATTCAACCTGGAATAATACTGAACTTCTTAGACAGCGCGTTCGACACATAAGTGGTCAATGAAGAAATGCGACGGAGAATCACATTGTTGACCAGTAAAGACTCGAAAACTTTAATACGGGCATATGATCGCACACTCGCTAAAGTTTTTCAATCGAATAAAAACCATACTTAGTCGACATCAGACAGTGTCAATATGAATAATTCTCAGTTGGCCTGACCAAATTATAGATTTCAAACGATTTCAACGCATTATCATATATCATTGACAGGAATACCTTAACGATTGAAACCAATTTAGCCTGTGAGGCTGCCAGTGGCAGTTATGAAAGCAGATCTAAAAAGAGTTACATATTTTTTATATTTTATCAACAGTGAAATAAAGTGATTTAATAACGATCCGCTCCTCACCTGTGTACATTTCATATGTTAATCGGTTAACTTATTCGCTTAACCATTATGTATCTTAGCGCGAGAACTCCTGTTTATATGAGATTTACGGAAACGATCTTGGTGATATTGTGGATTATTTGCAGAGGGACCAAGATACATATATTCTTGTCATCACTCGCTAAGACAATCGCTAAACAAGTTGGAATCCCAGTGATTGATAGTGCCGACCACATAATTTAGAATTGCTGGCTTTCCAGTCGTTCGAGATTACCTTTGACGAACAATGACTTAATTACTACAAACACCAATTACACTACCATGAACAAAAGCAAAGCTAGCAGTGGTTGGAAGAAATAATAACAAGGTCGCTTAACAACGACTGTTACAAGCGCAAGCCGCTCAACAACGTATTTATGTCTAGCGTTTACAAATTTATTCATATAAAGTGGTGCTATTTGAAAAATATATTTGACTAAATCAAAATGTACAGTTTCGCAACGGTTCAATTGAAAGATACTTCAGATGCCTCATTTGGCATGTGCGCACTTGTGATGATAGATCGTACCAACAAGATTTTTCAGCATCAATCATAATAGGCTAAGGACCCTGATCAAGAAACGATAAAATTACAAGTGCAAGACACGTCTAGGTTTCTTCTTCCACACTGAGCCTTCCTGCAAATTGATGCACAACATTTACAAAGTGACATCGATGATAGTACCGATCCCAATTCTCCTACTTACTTGATGTAAATGGTTTTGTTCACGTTAAATTTTGTATGGTCCCAATAAGGAGAGCCCCATACCTTTGTTGTTAACGTTAAGAATCGACACTTGAGATGTTTACCAAAAATCGAACTGTTCGTCTCATTACTTTGTTCTTCACTTGTGACAGTTTGATAATTTACGTTCATGTTTCCACAAAGTTTGAATGATATTTGAGGACGACAAGTAGTATGTTTATTCATTAAGATTTATATCTTACGTCTCAAAGGTAAGTGTGTAATATATGTTTTATTGTATTTACACAGTGTGTGAGATCAGATAAGTTGGAAGTCACATAATTTGTGACATAAACATTTTGCGCAATTTTATTTTAGTGAAATTTATTATCTTTAAAAAAAACTGAAATAATTGTCTGAATAATACCTTGACTTAAGGATAATTAATTTCCTTTTCCCTCAAATATCCATACCCCTCTGCTAACGTCTATCTTCAAACAATATTATATGTTATATTGCACATGACAGAAATGAAACATTGTTATCTATTACAGGTATCTGCATATGTTTGTACTGTTGGTATATGAACAAATATTAGAATGTCTCTTAGTAACCAAATGCAAGCATTACAACAGACATGAAAATATGACGTCAATTACCTTTCTTGTAATGTGCCCGAGTCACGCAAAGGTTTCCCTTAATTTGGTTTAGTTGTATTTGCTTTTCTTCCCTATGGTTACACTTTCCCTTGTCCTTCAATCACGCCACTGTTTTAGAGCTCATCTTTGTTCTTTCGATCATGGTTATGGAGACGTCTATGGCACAAATAACTTTATTCATGTGAATAGTTATTCTGTCCTTTACATTATTATTAACACTGTACCGTTATGACGTTTTCGCAGTTTTCAAGAAGCAAAAAAAAGGACTAAATTAAAGCTGGGTACAATTCATTGGTTTCTATTTTACTAATTTCACTAACTATTACGCATTTAATGTTTTGTAAGTCGGCATTTATGCATATTTAGTGACTTTGTTCAAACGGATCCTACATGTTCGTTTATTAGAGGCCGAGATTGGCAATTATTTCTTTATGGTAGTTGATATCGTTCATAAAGTTTAGAGTACTGGTGGAGCCAAGATCGCAATAAAGTTTAACTTCCAGACGTTTCTCTCGCATAGCTTTATCTCATTAGGTGCAAGAGCCTTTATATAAATTATCTGCGCTTACAAAAATATCCTGATGCTACTTCCTATATTGCTCCATCGAGCTGAATCGTGTATTTCTTCAGTTAACCACCAACACACACAAAATATTTTAGAATTTACACGGCAATTATATTTATGCGATAACTGTAATCAATCGAATAAGTCTCAAGAAACAGAAAAAGGAGAATGGTTGCAACAACCTATTTTACTACAAATTACGAGTAAGACAATAATTAAAGTTGCCATAATGTCAGCCACAGATGATAATCACAGTCATAGAATATTTAATGTTGGTAAGTCAATGGTTCGGAGGAATGTCCAAGTTAGCAGAGATGAATTATTGCAGCAAAACTTGGCGAATAAAATGTGCTTCCTACTGAAAGGAAGGAAGAAATATGTGTGAAAAGAACTGTCCATTCAGATTGATCGCATTAGCGGCTGCCTTGCAACTTGCAACTTAAAAGTCATGGCTAGCGAAATACTTCTGTGTTTGCGGGTATATTATACCGTTGCTGCTAGATGATTACTATAAAGATATGGTTTCTATCTATGGACAATTTTATTTGAACTGAGATGGAACTTTATACAGGTATTGCAAGATATTAGATCATACATCTTAGCTTCTATGTTTAGAACTCAACATCTAAACACGTATTAGCGACATAATAAAACCAGCAATTCTTGAAGTTTTTCCTTTCAATTACCAATATCGAGTATCATATGAACTGTGAAAATCAGCGAGACGTTGCTACAACTGATTCGGTTAAAAGTCTGAATCGAACCCCTATTACAGTCCATATGCAAACATAAACGCTCCCAACTCAGGAAGGACTTTGCAATTGCAAACTTACCCCTAGGAGAATTATGAAGTGTTCATGGATTAGTGTGCATTTAATATATCTAAACTAATCTCCACTCACCTTGGTATATATCACATGTCATCGTTACAATTTACAATTGATATCATGCAACCCATTTACACTGACATATTGCCAACGTTGTTCACACTTACCAAAGATTGTAATTTCTATTGTATAGTTTCTATATAAAAGTAATTCTTTAGTGGTGTGTTCTAATTTATTTTCA
>QKMX01058030.1:0-12136 GCA_003401595.1 Venustaconcha ellipsiformis
ATGTTATATGTGTGTGTGTGTGTGTGTGTCATATACACAGATATATACACATCCAAAACCAATTTGGATTCATTGGACGTGTCTAGGATATTACTAATTAACTTTTTTGAAGTATGAACAAATTGCTTTTACGACAGAATCAGTTGCTGAATTTAAAATTTAACCTTTTTTCAGGTTGCCAGTGAATCAAAATCAAAATCTAAATAAACATTTCACTATTTATAAGCGAAGTTTTAAGTGTGTATGTTTTCATGGTAATTATAGGTCTCTTTTCATTCCCGGTTTCCTATTTCTCCCAATATTGGCAATTGTTGGCAATTGTTAGAAGGAAGTCATGTAATCGCATTATTTGAATGCATAATGTACCCTGCTGAATAGAATTGGAACTCATTATATTTTACTGAATGAAATGTTTCATAAAGACGTCGTTTGATAATGAATACAATTTACTTCGTTCTCTTTCTTTGATCTCAAGATTGTGTGTTATATCAAACAAGGATTTTGCGTCTTATTTTCCATCTAAATAAATTTAATTAGAATACACAACACCTATTAATTATCTTTGTCAAATTAAATCATTGTTATAGCAACATTATGATTGCAATACCTAAGTAAAATGCTAATCTTTTATCGTATATCTATATACGTTTAGGTTAAGAAGTGCTTCATTGCCCCGTGTATGCTTAGTGAAAAAACACCAATACAGATCGTCTCCCCTGAGCACCATCCTGAAATGGAGAGTTCGTCAGTCCTGTGCTACGTCTTCACTGGGAAATTTTTACCGTCTCCAATTTTCCATAGGCTTGTTGCTGCTTGTGTGTCTCAATGGCCTATTGCTACGAAGAAGTCAAAGAATCTGATCTTCTGTGGATGCTGCGTTTTTGAAGTCGACCCTTGTCATAAACTAACTTTGCTCTCGAAGGACTATGTTATTTTCGCGAGAGTTACAAAGACGAGTAAAATCAACAAGATCCCATCATCTGACGTTTGCATTCAAATTAAGAAATTCATTGATGATAATTTGGCAACATTCATTGGATACATGTGCCAAAACCTGACGTTCGAGATGTATATTCAGTGCCACCAATCCAAAGCAGACTGTTTGGAAACCATGTTCCCCGTTCAGCAACTTCAGGACAGTGAAGAGCTGATTTGCTCTTCTCATGACAATGAACACGCAATTGCATCGTATGACTTACTGAAGTTCTGGTTCAAAGATAAGGTGAGTGATTTAGGTGTACCCAACAATAAAATGACAAGATCATATAGTGATATATTTGCCTTTTGATAAATATATTTGTACGCAAATAATGCACGCTTTTCATACAATGTTGACTTAAGTTCTTTAGAGCAACCATGCTTTGGTTTCTATGATCCAATTAAACATTTAATTTGCTGGAGGGACGATTTTGTTATATACATATGTTTATAAAGTTATACGTTTCTCACACTGAAACGATATGCACTCACAGATAGTAGATACTTGGTAAACTTACAAGTACCAGGTGTTTGTAAATGAGAACGTATGTAACTGATAATTGGTACAAACGCTGACCTACCATAGCCATGATTTTCACATTGTGTTTTAATAAAGTACAATTGTTACAATTTACGGTATTCTGAATTATGTTACTACATAGGAAAGTTGCAAGTTTTTACACCAATAAATCATCTTTTAAAATTTTGTATCTTTATTTGGAAGAATTTACTAAATGTTCTCATTTCTGAATAATGTTTTCATACATATTTGGTCCTGAAAATCAGGGTAAAATAATAAAATGACTTTGAATACATAAATTATCAGTGAATACTGACTTAGGTATGCTCTTGATTAGAAACACACACACACACACACATGTTTATCAGGTGAATCCAATTTAGGTCTCTTTTGCGTATGAGGTTCTCTTTTATACTTGCAAAAACCACACAATTAATATTTTAACCAATAATGTAAATTAAAATGTTTGTATCTGAGCATTTTGTAAATTAAGACAATCTTTAATGTAAACGTCTGTTACTCCGACTATATGTGTATAGACTCTAAGCACTTTTGCTAGGTTATTTAAACCATAATAAATCCGCTATACAAACTGGAATTGCAAATTAGTATAGTAAATAGAAGATAATATCTTGTAAGACTTGAACCTAAAAGGAGTGATATAAATAGATTAAAGGGCTATTTAGAACTTTTGTTAAAGGTTTGCAACACTAGATTAGCTAAAATATAAAATACATTGTAAGTTGGAATAATATTAGGTATAATATCTTTCATGGGATAACTACTGCTACTTGGCAACTTTGACGAATATCATCAACAACAATCGTAATATGCTGACTTATATATTTTACCAGCTTTGGAATTAAGTGGTATTAAATGGTAGCTTAATTACATTAAAGTACATTAATTTAAGATCAAAACTGAGCATCCTTTAGATAGCCATGTCCTAGTTGCGGTATAAATTCATAAACTAGAAATATTAAACTATTTAATTGATATTCATCCAATAGATGCTCATACCTATCAAGGTTTTGTTTTTGAACTCACTTGTTTTTGGTTTCTAGATGAGATCTATATAGATTCTACTGCACACGGAAAACAGTTTAATTTCATTGCCTTTTACATTAAGACAGTTTTCTGTTTTTATACATTCTCGAAAATATGTGTACGAATTTCATTCAAAAACCTTTAGTTCATAAACGTACAGAGCGAATAACAACCTTTCGAAACCATTTTGCATATACAGATATTTTCTGTTTTTGAATTTTGCACTTAGATCTCGAAACATTTCTTGAACGTTAGCTTCAGTTTCGGTTATATTATTTTTTTCCTAAGGATGAATTCTGCCATAGCAATATGCAAGTGATCCATGACAATCTGCATGCAGTATCTGTTCTGTTTAATGGGACGACTGAATCAACATTCTTACATTAGCTACGCAGTGTAGTTCATTAAGGATGGTTTAATGTTTTAAACAAGAAAACAATGCGATCTGTATTCACTAGCACGTCCAGTAACAAGTCTTTAACCCTGATTATAATAGTTTTATTAGATTTATTCTTAATTTGTTTTATATCTTTTGTACTTTTAGACGTCCAAATTAACATCCGTTATTACTCCAATAACGGTACTATGCAATTGTAATGCATTTTTGTTAAACCAAAGGAAAAAATCCATAGTTTAACAATTATTGTAACATTATCAGATGTAATCTGCGATTATAATACTGCTGGTAGCATAGGCATATAATCTCCATAATTTATTAATATTATTTATATAATGTTTCACTACTACTGCTATTACCTCCATAATTTGTCAATAATATTCTAGTAATGCTTTCACTCTCACTGGTACCACTAAAGCTTCAATCTCTACCATTTAGTAATATTATTCTAATTATGTCTCCTCTACTGTTTTTAGAGCTAGTGCTACCATCTTCTGAGATTATTACTCTCTCGATACTCTCTTGGGCTACTACTGGTACAAATATGTATACTTTCTCCATACGTTATTAGTGTTAGCCTGTTGATGTTTCTGCTTCTATTGATACCACAACACTATTAACTCAACCAGTTATTAATATTATTCTTACGATGTTTTCTGTACTACAAACAACTCTCATTAATATAATTCCAGCAACGCTTCTATTACTGCTGCTACTACCCAAAGAAGTTCTTAATATAATATTGCCGCTATTGTTGCTAGCACTAAAGCTACTACATCCACGTGATATTAATATAATTATTCGTATACTGCTGCTACCTCTTATACTTCCAAAAGTGATCAATATTATTTTAATTGAGTTTCCACAACTACTGTTACATCCAGAACTACTTTCCCCACAAATTTATAACGTTTTTTTAATGATGTTTCCACTACTACTGCTACTTGTAAAATTATTTTCTCCACACGTTTGTAACGTTATTCGAATGATATTTCCACTGCTGCTGCTGCCATTGCAGCTATTACTTCCAAATGGCATTATTGATCGTGTTCTAATTGCTTTGCTAATCATGAATGTTACATACACGATATTGCTAATATATGAGAGCTCGAAATAAAAACTATGCTAACGTAACCACCCGAAATGTAAAGTATAATACAATGACCTCCTAAAATGTAACAAATGTATCAAAAACTGTCTTTCCGGAACGGATATCCATACTTAAGTTTCGAAACTACTTCTTTCATGAACGATGCATTTGTTTCTGTACAAGCTCTGAACTGGTTGATTTATGACCATGCTGAAAATCTTTAGGCAACCACCTCTTCTGAACGAACGATCGTCTCAACATAAGGGTTTCATTAAGACTATATGATAACAATGCTCTTCTGTAGTCCAAAATGAACAAATAGAAAATCTTGTGTTCACCACTCTTGTTGATTTAATGTGTATGTACCATTCGTTGTAATTTTACAAATCTATATAAATAATCAATCAATCGCCATTAGATGAATCAAATTAATTTTAGTTGTCAAAAACGACACATGATTTACATAAAAATATCAATATAATAAACAAGTAGCTATCAAAAGTAGGTTAAAATCAACAAACTGCCACTGGACGAAGCAATTTCTAATGTAGTTTGCAAAACGAACATACACTTAATAAAGTCTAGATGCCTTCCATTTTTTTTACCCTTAGCTACCCAGATATCTTAAGATATAACACATTTTAGGTTGCCCATTCATGATGAAATGATGATACATGTGTCCGTGATCTGATGCTTATATTAGTGGCATAATACTACTGAAATGTCTTGACTTTGTAATTCTCTGAAGACGCCTTTATGCAATTACAATACTGTATGATAGGTGCTCTACTGTGTTGGATTAATTATAATGTATAGTTTCTACTATGCTAATTGGACGTTATATGGCAAACAGACATGGTGAAATGGGACCGATTGAAAATAAAATACATTTAGTTTTTAGTACAGAATAACTTTTACGATTACTGTAATAAATTGTTCGTCGTACGAGAGCGTACTTATATTATCACTTGTCTGTTTAAGCATTTTAGTGTATTACGTTGTAATGTTTACACTAGTATTAATCAAATGTCTATTTGCCTCCTAAACCGAACTGATGTCTCTCAAACCTCTGCCACCGAGGACTTGTTCAAAAGTTTGTTCAAGGAACACCTTTTGAACGGAAAGTCATAAAGACTTTATTTCATCAGAAAACTTTTGTCTTTGGAAGATAGTGATAATATGGAGTCCATATGACAGCTATGGCAGTCATTGAAATAACATTGTTTATGTTGCATCACTTAAACAGAAGTCGCATCAAATGGGGGCTTTCATCTGAACACTTATTATTGTGTCTAGTTCGCAGTGAATACAAACAGAGTCAATCAGATATCCAGTTTGAAACTTCGTATTCGTTATTCCTCCTAAATAGGTATCATACAGACATTGCATATTACCGGAATAGTTCCTACGCTGTTTGTGTCAATTGAAATTGTGCAGAGTGCATATTTGATTTATCGGAAATTTTGACAGTATTGTTGCTGCTAAAGTGCATGGTGGATAATTTCAAAACTCCGGAATTAAAAAGAAGAAAAGGATTTTATTTATTATTCTTTGAAACGTTATTTGGTCAGTATACAGCCATTCCTATCGAGGAAAAGTCTTATTTTGCTTTTCTTTGCAGCAAGACCGGACATATTCTGTGAAATCTGATCTGACAACAGATGAGAAATGCCAAGCATCTTTATGGAGAAGAGCTTTGCCACCAGGAAAGAAGTATCATGTCTTTTTCAGTTTTTCTAGTTCAGACATACATTGGGTAAAGGAAACTGTTGAACGTCTGGAAAGAGACTACGGATTCGTCTGTTGTGAGTATGATCGGGATAATGCTCCAGGAACACCTTTGTTGCCATTTGCTGAGAATAGCATCAAATACGCATGTCGAACCGTTGTAGTAATGAGCATGGATGCGTTTAAAAGCGGTTTTGTTTTGCACGAAATTCAAATGGCCTTACTTCAGGGTTTTAGCGAAGGGAGAAAACATGTTGTCCCATTATTATTGAAGGACTGTGAAGTTCCAGGTCACCTGAGTGTCCTAAACTATATTGATGCCCGGGATCCCAACAGGAGACATATTTGGTGGCCAAAGTTATTAATGGAGCTGGAAACCCAAGGTAATGTCTTCTAGTACAAATCAAATTGAAGTAAGGTAAAATAATACTCATATTAATTGTTTTATGAATTGTCTTGATATAATGATGTGCTTTCATTGCTCGAGGACAATATATATTGTTCTACATCTCATTTTGTTGCTATTTACCTAAAATAAACACCGGAAGATTTCACAAATATAGCCAATTATTTTCAACTGTTTAAAAACAAATTCTATCATATTTATTTTGTTATGAGGTAAATCTGGAAATGATTATTGCATAAAATGAAATTGTGTGGCATATATAACCATACGTATAGGCTGTATGACATGACCAAACTCCGTGTCATATATATTCTTGGATAAAGGCTGTGTGATAGACATTCATTTTCAAACACTAGACATTCAAATAAATCTTAAAGTACATCTAAAATCTATGAAAGTTTAAACGATAACCAAGTCGAATTTCATCTTGAGCATCCGGGTATCAAAGCATTTCATGTTTGCATATTATTCTTTGTTTTGAATTATGTATGTACCGATAGTTTGAACTTGAAAATAATAATCTTTAGCATCCTTGCATCAAGAACGTTTAGGCTGTATATTTTAATTTGTTCTGAATCATGTATGAAAAGAGCAGCGTAGCTTTGAATATAAGAATATTTAGCTACTGTAATAGTCTTCTAATCACGACAGCGAATGCAACTTAGATAATCTAGAAAAGACAGACACCATTTCAACATTCACAAACCAAATGAATCAAAGTTGCAGGATTTGGAAACCGAAATCTTGCTCACAGAGATTTTGAAATTCAACTACTGATTTGTTAGCTTTACTGCGTTTGTCAAGCAACCTGTTTTAAGAGTCTCCTTCTTTCTCATCAATAACAATCCATCTATGCAAAGTAAAATAACACGCATTTTGATCAAAGTTTAATATTTTAAACATTATTACAAATTGGGAATTGCATTTAAAAACCATATAATTAAGTGCACTTCCCAAACATTTCTTCTTCAGTCTGTGAGGAAAAAGTCTCAGAGGCGATATCAATAGAAGCCAGGAATTATGCAGCTGAAGAAAGCAAGAACTCTGTCAAAACAAACGAAGATGTTGTATGTTGTACTCTATGTATAGCTGATTGCCATCGTCTTTAGATATTCAATTATTTTAACACAAATTAAAGTGTATGCGTTAGCAAAATAAAACTGGTGGGAAATTAATTTATATCCAAAGGACTAAATAATAGTGCAAATGATTCAGGATTAAAAAGAGAGAATATTATGGTTTTATTCAAAGTGCAGTTGAGCGATTTGGTTAGTATGGTCATTGTTGTTGTTGTTGTTGCCATTATTGATGGGCTCTTTTTGAGTAAACACATTGGTCATTCATTTCACGCTCACTCTCTGCGGTCTATAGGGTGTAGACTACGTCCAATGTACTTTCTTGCACTCCATGTGGACTCATTAATGTAAAATACATTTAATGGTACCCACTTAAGTCCCTCTGGACTCACGGATGTAGGACACACCCAACCTACCTTCATGCAATCTGTACATACTCAAGGATGCATAATACTATCAATGTCCCCTCATGCACTCCCTAAGAATTCACAACACCTGTATGTCGCCAGAGCTGACAAAAAAGAAGCTGTAGCTAAGTGTTGATCATGCTCTACCAGCGACTGAACATATCGATTAGATGATATTAGTGCATAGGCTAGGTAATTTATTCCAATTGCATGTTTTAGCATACACGATACAAGTCATCACATCCTACCACATTCATAGGAGACTCTCTAGTTCGAAAGATGGCTGTATTGTGCTTTGGCTATATGCACATCAGTTTTTCAATTAGATCCGTCACTGAGTAATCTGTATGTAGCATGAAGGTGAGTAATAAGATGTAGCATGTAGGTGAGTGATAAGATCCAGTAACCCAATAAAACACAACATTAGATAAAGATAAATATTCTTAATGGGAATTATATTCAGACCAATCAAATGTACTTTTTTTCAAGGCAGTATATTATGATCATTTGATAACATTATTGGATCCTTCAAAACTAAAATAACGTCAATTTTGTTTAAAATTTAAGCATTTTGAATAACTAATTTACATTTTAAGCTTTGTCTCCACTTAAAAGACCCGATAATATGGCTTAATATCCATATTATTTTTTTATGTTAGATAAATAATTAAAATTTGAGAATATGATTTAGTTTCTTTATATTCAAAATACTTCCTAGATTTCTATTTATAACGATTAGGTGAATTTTGTATTTCTAAAGATCACACGTAATGCATGTAAGTGAACGGGAGCTAACACTTGCCGCTTTTGTACAGATATAAAGTTGGCTTAACGGTTTCGTCTGACATCATCAGCAGATTGCACGTATTTCTACAGATGTTCTACGCTTTATCTCGGAACAAGCTCCTTGTGGCGGGACGACAGTATTTATCAATTGCTGGCAGTCTGTGATGGCAGCCATACTTCTGAGACAGAACCATGTAGACCCCATCTCTGCGGCCATTCCAGTGCTTTCACATCTGTCTTCCGTGCCCTTCCTTTTATTCTCAATGCATAATGTTCATGAGTAAAATGTATTGCAAATGATTACTTTGGAATTAACTTGTAATGTTTATCACAGTATAATAAATACGATTCTACAAGTAAATGTTCAGGCGGCTGCTTTTTGGGATGACGACATGTTTTGTATTTATATCATATAGGTAGACAAGACACAACCTGAAACAGATTGTCTTCAATTAGTAGAGATTTCCAAGGACCCTGGCAGTCATGAAGTCAACAAACTATGTAACATTGCCAGTTCTGGAACAGACATGCTTCCATCTGTAAATGTTCCCGAGGACACTGTGGACCGTAAAGTCAACAAACAAGGTGACACCTGTTAGTTAAAAAATAATATCATCGCCGAAAATAAATATACTTTTTCCCAGCCAAAGAACTATTTTGGCAGAGATACATTTCATCTTTACGAAATATTTATCACAATTTGTTATGAACTATATCGACTATACCATCGGTTTATTTATACTCAAATTTTGATTTCAGAAGAAATAAAATCAATCCTAAATGAACACTGATAGTATAATGTCTAGAGTGACCTAGCGATGTACAACATAAGCTTTGAAGACTTTATTTTCTAAAGAATATCCAATCAATGAATAAAATAAACTTTATGTTATTAAATTGTATCATATGTCTTGAATAATGATGTAAAGTGCAAATGTTGAGTATTTACTCTGTTTATATTAGGTGACCTACTGATGAACAGAATAAAATGCATCAAATTTGCAATTTTTGTTAGGTGACATATTGGTGTAAGTAATACACGTTGCATATTTACATTAGTTTCTAATAACTGGCTTTCTGATACAAGAGAGAACAGCTTTTTTGTCTGAGTTAATATTTGAAAAAATCGGCAGTGTCGAACTCTTAGTTCCCACAGCACACAGCAAATAATGCCAGAAGGACGTTAGTGACAAAGACAAGTATATGTTCTTGTTGCAAAGTTGAAGTCTGATGAATGCATGCATCTTGCGACAAAAGAGTTAATTTGCTATCTTAGGAAATGTGTATTCAATATCATTAATGCTGTTACTTTCAGTTTTGCGTAATAAACGACCATATCGGAACTTTAGGGCGACCGTTAGGACGACCGATTTGATGTTGTTGAGTTGTTTATCATTGATACCGTACATCATTCGACCTTTAGGACACCATATTGGATATTGTTGAATTGTGTATCATTAATACCATACATCAGTCAAACTTCAGGACAACATATTTGATGTTGTTGAGGTGTGTATCATTGATACCATACATCAATCAACCTTCAGGACAACATATTTGATGTTGTTGAGGTGTGTATCATTGATACTGCACACCAGTAGCCACATGAACCTTCAACAAAAGAATTTCACATCAGTGCTTCAAGAAAATTGCATATAATTAGTGCGTCTGTTTATCTATGAAAATTTAACAATGTGAATTGGTAACAGGCCGTATACAAATTTATAAATGCCAAGAATACGCTGTCATAGCTCTAGATAAATAATGTAGTAAACTACTAAAACATTTTATGTAAGCAGAGAGATATTTACAATATTTCAGGATCTCTAATCAGGGAATCCAGTTTACAAATATTTTGTGCTATTTGCATGTTTATTTTCTGGGCTTTCTTCTCTTTAATCTAATTGTAATGAGCACCAATTGTAATGAGCACTGTTAAAGCTGATACAATGCTTTGTTGCATATTTAAGTCGAGATGAAGAGCAGTTTAATATCTCTGCTGTAAGCCAGAAAAAGGTCTCTCATTTTCCTTTTGAGTTTGCCGGAAACATGCAATACATGTTTGGTGAAAACTTAACATTCTAATGTAACTTTGCTTAAATAGCACAGTCGGGCGGTGAATGTTATTATTCGCGTACGTTCTCTGACCACATTAACGTAAGGGATATAATATTACTACCATCGATAGTAAAAGGACAAAAAGTTTTATAGCATTGCCTCCCCTTGTCGCCTCCTGGAGATGCTATTTTCCAACTTACGATGTTTATTAGTCAACATTTGCATACACCTCCAAAAAACTGATTAAGTATGCTCCTGAATTTCAACTATCCATTATCAAATTTGGTTCAGGTGTGTATGATAAAGTTTTAAAGCAGTTTGCATTCATTATTAGCTTATTATTGTTGATGTCATTTTCTCAAGGGATTTGTTCGCATGAAATGTTGCGATATCATACATATTAACAGCTATTGACTGGCAGATGCAGTAAACCTGCCTTGGTTTCAATTTCTTGGACCTGAGTCAAGTGGCTGTGGCCCATGTATCCACCTGACCTTGTAACGTCAGGATAGCCTCCTGTATGGGTATTTGTTCCGTCAGGATAGCCTCCTATATGGGCATTTGTAACGTCAGGACAGCCTCCTGTATGGACATTTGTAACGTCAGGACAGCCTCCTGTATGGGCATTTGGTACGCTTTCTTTTGATCCGCTCACCAGGTGTTATTGGCGAGAAGTGTAGAACAACTTTTTTCTTAATCCTTTATAACTGTTACAGGTTACGAGACGGTTGCACTGTTTTAAAGTAGATGTGTGGCATATCTTTCATATATGGAACTCAGCCTTATTCACTGGAAGATTGTCGGGGATATAGGTTGGCTGCTCGGCAGCTCCACCACTTCCCTCCAATAATCTTAAAGTTAATGTGATCAAATATGAATATAAAACAAATTTTATTAATTAATTACGTTTCCCTGCAATTACTTTTCATATCATACTACTAGAACATCGTACAAATTCCCCCAACATTCGAGAATACTCGTTTATCCATAGCTCATGTTAAAACTGAAGACACTTTGTGGCGGCAAAAGGAGGTATTGGCAGTGATTATCGCCCTTTATCTATGTGATACAGGCCGAAGAGGTGTTCTTCGTATTTTTGAAGGGCTGGATTCGGAGGGTTGTTTGTTATATCTCTAATGCTAATGTGACCTGATACATAGATTTGAAGAAACATAACATAAGATTTATTGAATGTTACTCCTATCTTAATAAAATATGTTTCCTCTAAACACATTAGCTTTCAACAACAAATTTATATGCAATCAGACGATTTGTGATCCTACAATATCTTATCCCTCTTTGAAGGTTTTTGTTTTGTGGTCTTTGTGAAAAAGTGTTTATTTTCTTTGCTTGGTGTTTGAGAAAAGCAAGTGTCAATTTTCTCTGTTTGCAATTAATTTGTGAAAAGTAATTGCGTTCTTGATAGTACTTGTGTGATAGTCTTTTACTTTATATGTTATTATAAAATAATATAAACTAGACATAACAGTCAGATGTGAGTCTTGTTGTGCTGTGGTGTGATTTGTATTTTTAACGTATGCTTGACACTTTCCAGTCATATCTCTACGATGTCTGCACTGTGTCAGTGATGTTTTGCACATGGACATTATGCCGCAGACATGAAGCATGATGTCCCACCCAGT
>QKMX01058037.1:0-10404 GCA_003401595.1 Venustaconcha ellipsiformis
AAAAATGGCGTTAAACCCTATAACAACAACTATAACAACAGATGTGTCTTTTATGGGTTTAGCTTCATTCAGAAGAGTTATGACCCCTTGATTGCTCATCTTTCTGATTTTGGTTTTCAACTAGAAAATGTAACCCAGACTTGATGGATTTTAGCCAGATTTGGCGGGTGGCTTCAGATTGATCATGGCAGACATTGAGCAATTTTGATTTCTAGTGTTCTGTAACATTAGTGACAGAAGTTATGCTTCCTGGTTGCCCATTCTCTTGACTTTGGTTTCCACAATAGAACTTTACTAAATTTTGTTGCATTTCTACCAGATTAAATTATGCAGCATTATTGATGAGACCTTTTCCACATTACCATTTGTAAGTTTTGGCCCCAAATTACCCATTCTTATAACAATGCTTTCTGGAACATAACTTCACAACAGAATATTGCATTTCGTCCACTGTGTTTATATGCTTTCATGTAGATAATACTTTTAAGGCGCTATATTTCTAACATTCCACATGATCATTTAAAAGTGTTTTGGTGGCAAAATGCCCATCTTCTCCCAAAAGAATTTTGGCTATTTAAGGCCCTGTTATGCACACTGCAGAAAGCAAAGCATCCTGTGAAGCACCACATCACTACTAGTTTTAAATCAGTTAAATGAATGGTTGAAGCACTAGAAATATATTTTGTCAGAATAGAGACAATAATTGCAGCATTGTGAGGAAATAGTAAGTTACAATACATTATTGTCACATCTGTGCAATGAAAGCCATTACAATGAAAATATTATAGGCCCAGATGCAACAGTATCTCAGTGCATGACACTGTGATACTGATTTTCAATGTTCCATGACATCTTTTACAGGAACTGGCTGTGCTAGTATGTCTCAGTACATGACACTGTAATACTGATTTCCAATGTTCCATGACATCTTTTACAGTGACTGGCTGTGCTAGTATGTCTCAGTGCATGGCAATTTAATCACATTGCCTTGGCAGAAAATAATCATTTATGTGGACTGTTTTAAAGATTTACATGTGTTACCTTTATCTTTTATATGATTTTTGCAGAATTTTAACATCTTTGCCATTTAACATTTATCATTCAGTACTTTATGTTTGTCTTTTCTTAAAGACTTTTATCTTCCTATAGTTGTTTTTGGTTGCAATTCTTTGTGTTTATATTTGCTGAACTTTGCTTTTCATCAAAACCATATGGCCTGCATTGTGCTGACATTCTATAACCCAAAACATACACATATTAAGTGCTGATGTGCTTTTAAACACCAACCAACAAAACAAATCAATCAACTGGTATATAAACCAGTTAAATTATTAACAACTTTTGATAAATTGTCATTCCATTAGTAGTAAGCAATGTTTTAGATAAAACCAGTTACTGAGACTAGAATGTATATAACATGTGACACTAATTAATATACTCCAAAACCTATTAACCTAAACCCCATGGAAGGTGTTCCCATTTCACATCCCAAGAGTTTATAGAACTGTTAAATTATTCAAAACATGTTCTCTCTGCTATTGTGGCTGGTGCTATAGCTTTAGGGAATTCACAGATCTGCAAGCTCTGACACATGGATAACTCAAATTATTTCTGAATAAGAATCATAAAACTATTCATCAGGAATGAGTTATAAGTGAATTTGATCTATGACAGGCATAAACTGTTTGGTATTTGCTTCTGACTCTCTTGTTTAATGTTGAATTCAACAACAGGCACACATTAATGAAGTAAAGAAACTCAGCACCCACATTCCTATAGTGATATGCATCTATCATATTACCCATGATTTTTCAGGGTTTTTTATACTTCTAATTGGTTTTACTTTTAAATTCCTTTATATTACTACTGTGTATTTAGATTCATAAACCCATATTACATGTTAATATCTGATGCATACAATAATCAATCCTAATGACTTGTCATGAGATGCAAAAACATTTTATGTCTGAGGCCTCCAAAAATACTTTAGATTCATTTCACTGCAATATTTTACCACTTTATTGAATAAAATTAGTATTTTTAACTGTAAGGTAAATAGAATCTTACTCATTTTAAACAAAAGTTTATAAAAACATATTGAATAATTTCAATATTTTACACACACATTATGCTGACCAAAATAAAAAAATTGTTATATTTGCTTAATAAATTTAATTTAAACAGCAATGCACTTATTTGGAGTGCAGAATGCTAAGCAACTTTGTGGTCCTGAAATCAATCCCTGGATCAATCAGATACAACCCATTCATGGCTGGTGGCTTCTTATGAGTTATTATAAAAGGCATTGGCAAAAAATTATTAACTCTAAAGTTGAATACATGCACTGTTCAAAATTTACCTTCACAACCAGCTGGACTTTTTGCCAGCAATTCTTAGCACAAATAGCAAAATTCCTTAAAAAGTTACTAATTCAATGTTTTCTAAAGCTTGCCATGCAAAGAGTCTTGGAAAGATTCATTTGTATACTTTTAGAGGGCCAAATGCTTATTGATTATTTATTTATTACAGTACTTGCTTATTGCATTGCCTTAATTATGAACCTTTATGTGAAGTTGCTTTAAATTACTGCAGTAAATTTCTTGTAACAGTTATCTTTTCTACATTATTCTTCAATTATTAGCACATTTTAATAAACATATTAATTTCAACAATGCAAAACATTAGAATAGAAATAATGGTACCTACATATTAGTAGCTCATTGTGGGTGTTTTCTTTTAAATTGTTGCACTGTTGTTAACAGAACAAAATCTTATATTTTGCTTTGGCCATTTTGAAGCCAGTCATTTTAGTTGGGATATAAACTGTGATTATTGTACATATTTTTGCCTTACTGTCATGCCAGGTACTTGTATCAGAAGCTGAGGGTAAGTCCCCATTGTCATGGTAATTAATTTCCCCTGGACAAGGTAGTGTTTAAAAAAACGTGATTTTCAGTATGAAGAGAGAAAAACATCATGACACCACATTATATGCCTATAACCTGTAACAATCTACAGCCTACAGCCATTCTTAAAACTCTAGAAAATGATTACCATTGGGACATTTATACAGTTAACTGCTGTAGAGGCATGTAAAGCTTATTTTTAGGAGCACATAGATTATACTAATATAACTAAAAATCTAAACATATTTAATCACTTCCATTAGAACAAGCAATTCAAGTTCTTACAAAGTCAACAAAATTCATATTCAGTTTAAACATGTAATTGTGTACTTGCAATAGATAACTGTGTATCGTGTAAAGGTATTTGTGCATGTGCTCTCATGTGCATGAAATTTTAGAAACTCAAGAAAAAATATTTTACTTTCTTGTGGCAGCTGATTGAATATATTTACCCATTTGCAATTACAATAATGTAATACAAGTTTTCCTGTTAGAATTAATCACAATGTATAGTTTCTACTCTGCTTATTTGAAGTCATACACTGTACAAGACCCAAAATGCATGATACAATGAACCAGATAGATACATAAACTTTAAAAGGTAATGTAGTCAGAGATCAAAATCCATTGCATATATTACTTAACTGTCTGTTCCATTTTCTTTTGATGATATAGCAAATAATGTGTCAAAAAAGCTATTAATATCATCAAAAATGAACCTAAATGACTGACAATAGCAAGGATGACTGAGTTCAAAACCTAAATGACTGACAATAGCATGGGTGACTGAGTTCAAAACCTAAATGACTGACAATAGCAAGGATGACTGAGTTCAAAAGCCTTTGAGAACTGCCATGGGAAGAGTGCAAAGTGGACTAGAGCTAGCAAAACTACATTTCACAACTCCTGGTTGATGGAGTTGGACTTTGTGCAGTGCAGGAGCAAGGGGAAGCATTTTATAATGAATGCTAATTTCACCTGCATCATCTTCAAACTCACCATTGAATTGTTGAGAGCAGCAAAGTCTGCATCTGGTACAGACTGTATTCCAATGGACTTCAAAGAGAGAAACTATGTCTATCATTTTATTTAATGCTATTTTGGTTGTGATTATGCATGTGCAGTGTGTCATATATATGTTTGTGTATTTGTGGTGTTGATATTTTGTCAAAGCTAAGTCTACCAACTATTTTTTGTTGTTAAGTGTATAGATGTTTCAAAGAAAACATGCACTCACTCACTTCCATGGTACCACAAAACACATATTGTGAGTGTCAGAAAACTCCAATACTGTTAGGAGGTATGAAATTACAATTTATTTATTTCAGTCCCTGAATTTGCATTTATATTAGACAATCAGTCATTATCACCATCTGTAACTTAAGTATTCAGCAGTCATTAATGATTCACAATTAGCTGGCACAGAGCCTATCAAAGCACAAAGTAATCTTGATCAATGAGAAACTTGCATCATGGTGTTATAAAATCATGCATCTTGCTAGTTTGGACACACATTTTTTGTACTTTCTATTGGGGGTGCACTGCAGATAATATGTACCTATGACAATTGTAAGGTGAGGTTGTTTGCATTTACAACTTACACAGTGGAGAGAATGTTGTTGTACATTCATGCCACTTCCATGTGCTGTGGCTGAAATTCTTTACATGTTGTAATTGTGGAAATTGTGCATGATCTAAGCACACATCTAATTATCTCATGTCCAGAAAAGATCAGCCTGAATTAGTCCAAAGTACATTAACATCATCAGGTGTTAAAATAAAAAAATGAGTTCTGTGCAATACCAGCTTTTGAATGATATGTAATGAATGAATTACAAAACATATAAAAACTTACAAAAAGTTGCTGGCTCATTTTTTACAATTTTCCTTTGAATTCCAGAAAGTGAAAATGACAAAGCTTAGCCAGAAGCAATTTTGATATGTGCACATCTGAACCAAAGCCAAACTATATACTCTACAACCCAAATTACACTCATCAATCATACACCAAAATAATGGGAATTAAAAGTTCTTTAATAATAACTAAGATATGCATGATCTTTTAAAATATCCAGTATAAACAGTGATGGAAACTTGGAAATTATGTTTCTTTAAAAATCAAACCCTACACAATTTTGTACCAAACTGTACAGCACCACCTTACACTTTGTTGAGATTTACATGTGCCCATTTAAATTTGACTGTAGAAAGACATTAGGTTGCAGCTTGGAGAAAACACTGCTGGTTTGTTCTATAAATCGCTGGTTTAGTAGCTGCCTCACGGTAAACTGCATTATTTCAAATGCTGAATATGTAGACTTAGACTAGACTTGTGTCAGTTATCGATAACTTGTTTTTGATCACGACATCTGATGGTACATTTGGCTAAAAAGAGATTTAATGTGAAATTGATTTTCACTTTTTATTGGTGGAATATTGCGTACAGAATTTGATCTTAAAATTTACAAATTGTCAAATTGGATGATGAGTTTTCACTGTTGTGGCTTAGATTTATATCCTTGTGCAGCATAAAATCTAAGTTATATCTCTTCATCAGTCTAATGTCATTCATTTTACGCTACATCTCTTTAAATAAAACCATATTTTAAACCAGATATTGATTATTTTTAAAGTTTCAGCTGCACAATTTTACACTTTGGTAATTCTGCATTTAAGTGAGTTGGTGTAATAGCTAGGTTAATGTAATATTGATCCATATGATGCAGTATGAACCAACATTTATTAAAGCAAAATATCCTCAACCAATCTCAGCCAGTTGGATCATATTGCACAAACAAAAACTCCTGTTGTTTTATATATTCTCTTAAACATGCAGATTATATGCCCTTGTTCAGTCTATCTGCCAGTGTTTGCTTTATTTTGGTGCCACCTGACTTTATAACTTTTGATCTACAGATATATTATGATTCACGAGCCTGTATCAAACGTCAAGGTCGTATCAAGGCAGACACTAAGTTCTCAACGCTTTTTTGTGTCTCACAGATACTGCTTTGTAACTTTTAAACCTGAGAAACAGTTAAACTTTTAAAAAGCAAAATATAAATATGATGTTTGAAATATGTTGATCCATTTCTTATATGTAAAGTTCTGATAATAAAGATCTGCATTTGTGTTAATGATATAAATTACTACAGGCACTGTTAGTTCCCTGTATGAGTTTTTCTCTCTAAGGCTGCAAGTTTATGTCTGCAATACCATTATGGTCATCTTGAGGACAAATAATTAACAGAGAGATGTGGATTCCTAAAAGTTTCAAGAAGCCAGCTAATCAGCTTATAGCTAAAGACATGGATTCTTCTGGAACCTAGGTCAACCTGCATTTGTAATACAAAATATAGCCTTGTGTGAGAGGTGAAGATAACAGTTTTAGTGTCTGTCTTCATAAATCAGGCTATGTTCATTTGTTAGAAGGATTCATCTCAAAATTATATTTAGACTGAAAATCTACTCTTAAGACAGTGTCTTAGAGTAATATTAAAATCATTTTAACTGTGCAGATTTACAGAATTTATTTACAGATTGGATATTTCTGCATTCAGGTATTTATGCCAGACTTTTTTAAAAGAAATATCAATCATGTCAGAAATCTAATTCATAAATTGTATTGTGCCTTTATCAGTTCATTTGGCCATTAAAGCCAGATGAAGCTTTTTGTATGACCCTGCATCGCTTGTCAATAATCTATCATTCATCCTTTAACAAGTTAAGTAATGATTGTGATTCATATATAATAATTATGTCATCTTGCATCTAATTGACTGTTACCACTCTGAAAGCTATATTACTGATCCAGTTGTGATCATACCTGAAATATGTGCTTGTATCATCAAGATGTCGGAAGATTTAGACAATGTGTCAGGTTCATGAATATCTCTGATCTGGTTCTGATTAATTTTGAAATATGTATTTGCATCATCAAGTTCCTGGAGCAGAATCATGATTATCAAGATATATTTTAATGAGGTGATGTTGCATCTGAATTTCTGATATTGTTACCACCATGGAGTCCAGTTTTCATCAGACATAGAATTATATATCATATATATGGTCAAGAACTTGCATATCAGTTCAATAACGAGTGAGATACATGCATAATATTGAGGTGATCATGGGTCTAATTGACTGGGGTTGTTGCCATTCTAAAGACCATATTTCTGATCCCATCTGGGAATATTTGGTACATAGATTTAAATCATGAAGAATTTAGGTAAGTTCAACTTTGAGTGAGATCGTCATTTACAATGAGGTAGTCTTAGTCTCGCTTCTCATTGGTTTATCAACACTTTAGAGACTATTTTTGATCAGAATTTTTATCAGGTTTGATAAAGGAGCGACAATGGTTCTGTGGTTAGCATGCCAGACAAGCAGTCAAAAGGATGCAGGATCAGATCCTACCATCTAATCAGCCTGGGTAGGCTACCAGGTTGTGCTCTTTGGCAAGGCACTTTACCCCATTTGCCCTGGCACTAAATGGCAAGGCACTTTACCCCATTGGCCCTTGCACATAATAACCTACCTGTGTTGTTGTGCCAAAAAAACATGAAACTTGTGTAAAACTTGGTATATATACTTATATCAGTAAGATATCCCAATAGTTGTATTATGAGCAGGATTTAAACATGCCACAGAAATGAGGTGATTGACCAAGCTTAATATCACGTTTGCGACCCAACTATAATCAAACTTAAGGTAAACAGGCTAATACTGTTTAGTCTTATTATGTGTTGGGTACCACAACAAATCTAGTACTGAGGTATACCATAATATTTTTTTAACACACCCTGAGATGTAGCATGGTCTACAGCAACTATATTGGGGATAATCAATTTAATTTTTGGCTCTCAAATAGCTGGAAAATTATCTTGCTCTGATTGAAAGCAAAATACCAAGCTATAAATATCATTATATTATTTGAGGAACAAAAGCTTACTGTAATTATTTTGAGATAAAAGAAAATAAAATATCTGGGCTCTAACAACAGTTTCTTCCCTCTGAAAATTAAATGGGCAGTACATTATGATAGACGAACTTACTATGTGTATACTAAGTGTTGCATAAGTTGTCAACTGTTAACTAAAGTGTCATAATTAAGCTTACAGCATAGCTGACAGCCTGTAAAAGACTTTGTGCTTACATTAGAGTTTATTAAAACAGGAAGTGTTGACTTTTAAGCCTAAGATTTACTTCCTACTTTATTGATACAATAGTGAAACTTGTATGGGATGCTAACACCCAGCAAGATATTTATCAGAGAAGGACAATAAACATAAAACATACTGACTTATCAAATGAGAAAACTTTAGTGAACTAGAGAAATTTTGTTAAATTTCTCACTGAAAAAACTAATCTCCAGAAAATCTTTGAATAATTCTCTGTCTTGCAAAGGAATATATGTATTTAACATATCAACAAATGCAAGTAAGTAATTAAAAATAATTGACATTCATTTTCATTTTTTAATCACAAACTTTTCCAAATGTTAGATTTGACCCAAATATCTTTCATAGTATGCCATTTGGCCACCATGTTTGCATATTTGACACGTGTCAAACATGTGATTAAAGAATTATATATGCAATAGTCAAAATCAGTTTGTAACAAATATAAATATTTGGTAAACAGGACATTAATAATTTTTGGAATTTTTCTGTACTGAAAAATGAAAATAAGCCATTAATGTCATTAAATTTGTAACAAGATTCCTCAGGAGTTTCCATACATTCCTTGCTGACAGGAATCAGTGAAGCACAAGTACACTTAAAAAGTACAGTGGTATGTATCAATGGAACTCAATACTGTGGTAACTACTACACTACTAATATCATGCACCTTTAATATCTGTGGACTTGTAGAGTGATGCTGCATTCGATTGCATTAAGCTTTTACCACTCAAGAAATTGTATTATGGATAAAATTGTGATCTAACTTGGTAAATAGGCTGATATCATGAAGATTTCTGATTAATGGATGAAAATCTACACATACTGATATAATTTTGCTTGCTAACTCTAGCAACTGTATTTCATACAAGATTTTGATCAAACTTGTAATGTAGTATTAAGGAGATCAAAAATTTAATTATGAGTAAAATCTATGCACATATATGTGGATATGTGGCAATTTTATAACTGACTGGCACAGCTTGTTACTTCTCTTGATATCTAGATTATACTTTTCATCCCATTTTAATAAAACTTTGTAAATTGGTTTATGCCATCAAAATCTTGGATGAGTTTGATTATGTGCAAATGACCAATGAGTAATAATCCTAGCTCTATCTTTGGAAAAACATGTTCTTTTTTCTTCTTCAAGTTCAGATCATAGTAAAATCAACATCATTTAAAGTGTGGGGGTAGTTACATAAGTGGATGTTCTTCCAATATGTAAAATGTTGTTAAAATGGTCAACTATAATAGGTGATTGATGTTAGACTCATATAGACTTGTATTTTTTGTTATCTAGTATTTTACCAAGTTCATTATACTTATTGGGTTTAGATATGCTTGCCATCTCTTTGCCAATCACAAGTCAGATATAATATAACTTTGAAATGATAATAAGAATAATAATATGATGTGGGTTATGTAAAATTATATCTTGTAGTTGATCTTGTCCAAAATAAAGTTCATTGTCTACCTGACCAAAATCATTGATTTTATTTAATTATGTAAACAACTAATATATAGTTTATATTTCTCTTTGAGTGTAGGTTAAATATTAAGATTATTATCTTGGTTTGAGTCAAGGACATAGTGTTATCATGTTTTTTATTATAATTTTAGTACCAGACCTTCAAATTATAACTAAGATTGTTCAAGAAATGAATTTTTGGCCCTCATCTGGCTTATTCTTCTGTATCACAGCTTTTTTTAAAAAAAATATAATTTACTAAAAAAAATATTGTTTGTGCTATATAATCTTTAAGCTGAATTATGTTTTGTTCAGTATTTCATTTGGGTGGGAATTTATTCAAATTATCTATTCTCATGTAAAGTGCTCAATATTTTTTGATAGAGACATTAACTTGAAATTATAGTGAATTCAGACAAGGGCTTCATGGATTATACTATTTTGATTCATCAAAAGTCTGTTAGTACATAATTACACTTCATGCATTAGTATATTTGTCAACACCTTCAGCATTTGATATTATTTGAAATACCACTATTACTAAAGTTTTTTCAGAATTTTATTCATTAGGACTTGGTTTGAAATTCTAGGACATTTGGAATTTAATTCAAAATAACAAAAGTTCTTTTTAGATTTTCACTTTGTATTCTAGGAAAATAAATTATTTGCTGAATGTTAAAAATCTTGTTTGTTTTTGCTGTTAGGACAATATAGTCGTAATAAGAAAATTTTCTTTGTTTTGAACAATAAATTAAATGTAAATTAAATTAAATGTATGAAACTATAATTATGCATCAGGCTAGTTCTGCTCAGTCTTTATGCTATCAAATACCTTCATCCAGTTGTA
>QKMX01058076.1:0-13741 GCA_003401595.1 Venustaconcha ellipsiformis
CAGTGCTAGACATCCCTATAAACTGCCACACTGCAGACAAATTGTTAAAGCTTCTTTAAAAATCATAATGACATCACATGACATCATTGTCAGCAAGCTTGACTTTCTGATCCAAATACGACTTGTCAGTTACAAGTGGATTATGTGCAACTAAATCTCCTGATAGATCATTGCTTTGTAATAAATAAATACCCTCAACAGGCAAAGAGTTCTCCACTGTTCCGACTGTCACGGTTCCTGAGACTTAATCTAATGACATATTTATTCAATGTAGAGGAAATTTATACACACCGTGACCTTGACCTCGTAAAAATAAGATCATTTGAAATATGTCTTCATTCTGTTGCTTATTTATTAATCTGTATCAATCATAAATACACCACCCTTTCTCCTTGAAATTGGTGCAAGATAGGAACAGATAAGAGTTTCTGAGAAACTTGATTCGTTAAAGTGTCGCCAGATTACCCAAAAGCTGTTGAGAGGAAGATTTTTTGACAAAAGAAAGGTTCTGAGTAAAGGAATAATCACCTCGAAATATACAAAATAATGGGAAGGAAATGGTTAACATAACTGAACTTTAATTCAATAAATTGCATGCCAAATTTGGCCAGGTTTAGCATTATAAATGCATTTAGATGGGATTGAATATTCAATAGCAGACAAGTACTTTCATTCAGAAAGATATCATACATACATTTATCTTAATGACTGACGAAAACAAAGCTTTATAAGGTTGAAAATTCAGCATGTATTTTAAAGTTTAATTTAATTTTAAAAAGTACAGTAGAAGAAACAGAATAATTGAATTTATGTTGTTTTCCAAAATAAATACACAATGACAGATTCAGAGAATCACAGCAACAATATTATGTCTCACGTAACTCAGCACAGCGAAATTTGAATATAGTCGCGCTGTCGACATCATTTTCAAAAGGAATTGTCGTTTTGGTCTACTAAAAATTGAAATTTAAAATCATGCGCATTGCAATAATTTTTCCGTTTTGTCGTGTATGAATGGATTTTGGTAGTTTTGTCGTTTGTACTAAATTTCATGATTATGGATTGGACTTATCTGTATCAGTTCCACATGAAGTACATCTGATTTGATCAGCGAGAGAGGTGTATTACTGTTCTGTCACTGAATGTTTAAAATCATGTGAGAGAAACATTAACTCTAGCAACTCTATTTATCTAAAAGACGCTATGCAATGTAATGTTCATTTCATTTTAAGTGCAGTAATGGAATCGAAATTACAGTACAATTTTAAGGAAATTCAAGATGCAAAAATGTAAGTCTATTTTTACCATTCTTATTAACAGCTAAAGAAGACATGTTTATGCCTGGTCACTTTCATGCTCCACTTGCTATGCTATGACCTGTATGATGCGTGGGGTCTATCGCTAGCCTAAATCCGAAACATTGCATCAACAAAGTTATCTCGCAAAATTGCAAAGCAGCTGAAGCCCTTATTTTTCTTTAGTACTTCCAGTTATACAATGGAACATAGCTGATAGACATGCGGTAGCCCTTGCCCTCAGAATCATTAGCGATGCAATTTTTATATACTAAATCCAAACCAGTAGCATAAACATCTAATCTGGCTGTATTTTGAATTACACGTACATTTCCTTTCTCTATAACAAATTTTGGTTAAAAAAAACGTTGTTTCTATTCCTGCTCCAACTTAACCTTTTGCTCTACTCGCACGTCCATCTCCAGGTTTTCTGCTCCATCTGGTTTACCTCCTCTCTATGTTGCAAACTAATCATTTCTTAACAAAACCAAAACCTGATGTAAGAAGTAGTCCATTATTTGTTTGAGTCATAGAAAAAGTTAGTGTTATCAATACGTAGTCTGACTGGTAGTATAATGAGTTGCTTAATGCAAGCCGGGTTGTTTTTATTTCTTGCTAAACACGTCACATTATATATTTTGGCATGTTATTTGTATTGCTGAACAAAGGTATAGGCAATACATTAAGGAAGACTAAGCGAAGCTGAAGTGGAACGCACGATAGAAAATTATTAAGTTATTTCGTAAAGTTAAACAATGTAGCTTAACGTAACTAATTTGTATTAAAACAAATTATTGTCTTTTTTATTTTATGACAACTATTGGCATATTGAGTATATAATAGTAGACATGGCAATATGGATAATTAGCATAAAAATCCTTCTTCTCTACGTTATTTTACACACGTTGTCTTTACTGTCAATTACAATCTCTTATAAAACTATTATAGATAGCTTATCAGCCATGGAATATCATTCATTGTTAACTCGGTATCTAGTAATGTTTAGTTCTAGTGTAAAGAAGTCATTAGATCAATTAACAATTTTTAACACCATATCACTCTGTAAAATTAATATAGGTCCCCAGCAAAAATATTGACCAGTTTAAATTTTGACTCTCTTTTGTATGGTAACCGTTTTACTAGAATGTAATTATCTTTCTGGTAACTTTGCTCTCTCTTACAGCTAGTTCCATTCAGTTTCTTAATAGTACCTGATACTATCGATATATCCACATAAAATCCGTAACTTATTTCCTACTCGTATTCTATTGCTTTAACCATCTTGCTCTTAGAGTTGATAATGCTTATCTCGATTTAATTATCATTACATGTAATGGGTAAATCAGCATCATTTATAAATCACTGCGGTATATCTTTAAATCTTTTGAAATAAAAAGAGAATATTTTCTCCTCTTGTATGTTAATTTTAAGACAAATACATTTGAGAACATTTGTATACAACGAACTTTGTAAACAATTACACTATTTCTCTTAATACAGACATTCTAGCTGTCATGGTAACTCTTTAAATAGCTGTATCACCTCTCGGGAAACTGTTGACCTCAAAACAAAATATGTTTGAGCCTTGTTTATTATGCTTGAAAAACTAATTAAACAAAATATTAGCGCTGGACATATCAATGTGAAAGAAGACAATAATGGCACTCTACAGTCAAGTAAGAATACATATGCACATCTGTGTAAAAAAAAAAGTCTATAAGATGGACCATTTTTTAATAAGTATGAGTGGTTCGAGGAGTTTTTTTCCTTTAGGAAAAAGAGATTTTATTTTCAATAAACGACAATGGTCTCATCTAATTTAAACAGACTGAGTGGGTCAGGAAAGACCATTTGCACACGACATGGGAATTCTAGTAATTTAGTTTCTTTCTTTCTACAGCTGCTCAGTAATATGGCAGAAATGTATTTGGAGACAAGAGTCCAATAAATACGTAACAGGCTTCAGTTTTTAGATCATGGTCAAAGAATCTCGTTGGAATCAAACGGTGAAGCACACAATTTCTCGTAGGTGAAATAAACTATTATTCTTCTGTTTCTTATACGTACGGCTATCTAACAAATTATAGTCGTTAATTTTCAATTATTTCTGAGAAGAAAAACCGCACGTCTAGTCATCATTCTGCATTGTGCTTAAAAAGTACTGAAGTATATTAGACGACACCGGTATTCAATGAAGCTGATTAGTATTTGTCTTCGCGTGGTTTGTTTGTTTGTTTGTTGCTGTTGTTTCCTTTACAACAAACAATTTATGTTCAGTATCCGGGTTGAAATTACACGACCCTGAGTAGCAAGTCTAAAGGAGATTTCTGGTTTACTAACACAGCTTTTCTCCAAACAAATATAAAGACGCATTTTAGGAACCCCTGGCGTATCAGCACGCCATTGTAGTTGCTTTTGGTTAATGATACAGAATATCCCCTATATCCCTTACTTGTCAGATTATTTTATAACTTCAGACAAAATTGTCAAATTATTTTATAACTTTAGAAACATCTCACCTTATCATGTATATATTAGACAGGCTATCAGTGATAAATCCCACCTGATGTTTCTTTTTGATAATTTTTTTAATACTTACTAACTCACGTTGGGAGAATATATGTTAACATTTTGTCAATGATATGAAATTCACGTTTTGAATCGTTCATATCGAATTTTAATACACGCAAATAAGATTGTATTTGATCAAGTCATTTTCTGCATGCAATACTTGCTGTTTTGCAGGAATTTATTTATCTCTAGTCGAGGCTCAATCATTTTTAAAGCTGTCGTAGGAGAAACACCAGTACCAGATTTAATTAACAAAAACGGATTTGCTGTTGCACCACTAGAGACAATATCGGTTCCAGTTAAAAACAATGGTAAATAAGAAATTACTCTCAAAATTCTGCTATAATACTTGTAGCATATTTTTACGAACCAAAGATTTTTATGATAAAACTTGTAATCTGCATTAGTGCGTCAATCTGTGATTTTGGAATCTTCCCTGAAACATGATTGAAATCAATGATTTGTTTTTTTCATTATTTATTTACGATATATTAAAATTTTTACTCCACAGTAAAAGCTTTAATACCAATAATTGAATCAAGAAATTCAAGAAACTTATAACTGGCAGGATCAGCCAGAATTCTATACTCGTCATAAACATCCGATCCAGTATCTTTACATTTTTCATTGGTTAATACTTCATTGTTCTTTAACCAGCTGTATGAATTAAATTTGCTATAATATTTTACTTAACGCCCATATAACTGTTTCATTTACCAAACTTTCGTAGTCTCTTTCTGTTTCATGGATATACCCAATTACTAATGCGATTTCATTCAAGGTAAAAATTTTAAGAACAAGATGTTGTCTGATAATTGCGTATGCGGATATAAAATTTGGCATCATATTTGTAAAATGACTGCTGAATTTATCCAGTACTTTGCTGTTGGGTTGCGTGTATATTTTCCTCAACTTCTGTTTAATAATTTCGTATTGACAATTGTTTAGAACGTTGGAGTGATGGCAGTGGAACATCATCTGCTTCACTGATGTTGTAGTAAGAATCAAATTTTGCTTTTATATCCGATGATTAAACTTCGCTGAACAACATTAATCGATCAGTATCATCGTAATCGTCAACTTACACGTTGAGGTCTTCGATTATCTTCAGAGATTTATTGATAATAATCAGATCAAATTCAAAATAATAAATTAATAGAGACATATTTGCATTTGAGCACGCTTTGATCATCAGTGTTACAGTTTCCAATGTATATCCGACAATTTTAAATAGTGGGTTTTTTTTGTCACGGTCATACATTTCCGAGATGTTTAAAAAATTTCACGTTTTGAAAAACTATCGTTTAACTTTTTGTTCTTGTTCAATTGAAAATTTTTGATTCTGCCAATTTGTTGAGACGACTATGATTATTATCTATTCGGATTTCTTCTGGCCTTTTTCCATCGTGAGCACGTGCTTTTTTAAATCAGACTCAATTAATGTATCCGTATTTTCCTTAATAAGCTCAAGCAATATTTTTAAAGCAAAATTTCAAATTGCTCTTGTTCTTTGAGACAATCATCAGGATGACAGTATTTGTTTATTATATAAAATGTTTGTATTGAATCTTTCAGTTGTGGTCACCGCATGTGCATAACACAAACCAAATTATCTTCGCTTTCTGACAACGGTTTTGTTAGAGCTTCTATAAAACCAACGAGTATATTTTTTATATCGTTAAAATTCACCTTACTAAATTCCAGATTACAAATTTTATCATCGAGTGTATAAATTTGAAACGCGGTCAGACCAGGATACGGACCTTCTGCAGTAACAACGAATAATCGAAAATACATGTACTTGTTAACAGTATTTGCAGTTAATATTGTGAAATATTGCGCTGGTTGTACGACATATTTGATACCGGCAATAATATCACAGAAAATAGCATTAGATATAATTTAGAATGATACTAATATATATTTAAAACATTTAGAAAAATATGAATTGATAATGCAGATAATGACGAGAAAATAACAGAAAATCATGATAAAATTGCCAGATTGTATAACGGGTATCGACATGGTATCATTACTGGTCCTTATATTAAAACTATCAGAAATATACTGAGTAATGAAGACATTTTTACCAACCACAGAAATAAATTAAGCACACTAGCAAAAATTATTGGTGAATAGTGAGTTGAAGAAAAACTTGGCAATGGCGTCAGATTTGTTTACTTTAAAAGCGGAAATGGTTGACCGATTGATCTTACTGATATCATCAATAAAGCAGGAAATATCATTATGGCAATCGACAATGAAATCATAAATATACTTGATAATTTACGATCACACGGATTACTAACAACAAGCGAATACGAAATTTTGCACAACGATCTTATTGTATAACGCTGTTAGTGTAAAATATATTTTGTATTAACAGCAATAATTAAGATTATGTCAACGTTATTACTTGACTCTTCACAAACCTCAAACGACAGCGCAAACATTTTTCTGTAAACAAACTGTAATCCACCTATACAACTTGAACAAACAAAACAATACGAAATCAAAATAAATAATTTCTGATACTGCCTGGCATTCTATGGTCAATGTTCAAATATGCATCAATAACAACTTTACGTTTAATCCAGGTACTTGGACATCGTTTAAAATAACACAATGCGCGTATAGCGTAACTGACCTTAACAAGACAATAAAGGAATTAATAACCAAGCAGGGAGGCAGTGGCAACACCGCCGCTGACAATTTTGAGTTGACACCAAACTATAAGACGTTGCGTGCCAGAATTAAACTAAAATTAATTTGTTAATCGACTTTCAACAACAATTAGCATTATATCATTGTTAAGATTAAAAAATAAATAATACGGCTCAGTTACACAAAAAACGATATCGTATGACAGCGATGTTCCGGTTAACATAAGGCAGGTAGGCACAATTTTGATTAATTGCTCAACTGCGATTGGTTCTTATTCTGCTCGTGGGAGCCAAGGACAAACAATTTACAGTTTTTCGCCAGATGTTCCAACTGGCTTGTTTATGCAAGTTAATCCTCTTCAGGTATTATTCTAGCCTCTTAATCTTGAAAATCAAATATCAGGTACAGCAATGCAACTGACAGATCAATTTGGAAACAACTAGACCTTAGCAATGAAATTATGCCCTATTACCTGCATCTACGTACCGACGAATAATTTATTAGATCAAATCGTTAGACTAATTTTATAACACTTTTTAAAAAGTGTTGTCATACTAATTTCGTAAGACATTATTGATAAGCAATGAGGCAAAGAAAACTTTATCGAAATAAAAATTGTATGAAGGTTCTTGGGAAAGATACGTTCTAAGATTGTCGAAAATATACCAGGAATCACACATAAAGTTGCACCTATTGCCGTTGCGTGTCCAAGCATTTGCTATTGGAGCAGCATCTTCGGCCAGCACTGCAGTTGGACAAAAGATCTCCGACAAGATTAAAAGAAAACTAGTAACACCGCAGTTGTTGCCACAAGAAATAGCACAAGTAATTTCAACAATTACACTAACAGCATATACCAAGCAAGCAACGATAATATCTACAACTAAGAAACGGTTGTCAAAGTGCTGTGAAGATATAATACAAAAGATATAATGCAAAATTTGTAAGGAAAATAGGACCTATTCAATCAGATATTGCACCTTTCTATTCTTTTTTATTCCAACTGTTATCTAGCGCTCGATCCGTTATTTACAAAGGTAATTCTTACAATACCGATTGCAGCTTTCTGCTCTTTTTTTTCGAGCGACTAGCGAAACTGATGTTTTAACAACAAGAATGTTGTGTAGCAATCAAAACTAAAATGTCTGTTAAAAACTATCTTGATCTTACCGAAGACTTTGAATATGTCGAGTATCTCGTTGAAAATGCAAACGAACCAAAAAAGGCCGGCGGCTGAACCTTTAGTACGAAGATGTGTTTCTGTTGACACACAAGGCCGTACTTGAAGTACGTGGGCAAATATTAAACGTAGCTAGTGGTGATATCGCAGCTAATATAGAAATTACACTTGTCAAAATGTATGGAGCTTATTTAGAAGCGCTAGATAGCAGTTGGTTAATCAGACTGTAGAAGACATTTCTAGGAATTTGCCTGTTGCAAGTATAATCCCTAACATTGTCTCCTTTAGCGAAGATTACTCGAAATTCGTGGCGACAAGTACGATATGGTTCAAAGATACTGGAACCGGAATTGATGTTTCAATCGAATTTAAAACCGGAGAGGATACTGCAACTCTTATTGGAAACACACTTATTCTAACACCAGGCGGAGCTAATGCGACAAAACAATATAATTTAGCAGCTGTAACTGCAGATGCAGCTGGTGGTGTTATCGTTGCAAATGCAATAAGAAGTGCATTCGGTAATGCACTACGACAAAACTACAGTGACAGTTATGCTAATCTCGTCAAACAATATATATGCTCATGCTGAGCACAATCTTTGGATTTTATCGCGATTACAGCAAAGTTTTTCTTGGACTACAAACATACACTTGCTCTATATCGAGCAGAACTAGATGATTGTTTGATTCGAATTGGTGGAGCCGACGCACAATTTGTAATTTCTAGAATCGCGTCGTGGATGCTACTAGTTGTTTCATCGATAAGCAAGTCGATAGAACTAGAGTCAAAATTAACCGCGTACAGAAAATTAATATATTTCCAGCAAAATAAAATATACCAGATGGCAGTTCCAAATACAGCCGAGTACACGTGGCGAATAACAACTCCACCAAATGAACATCTGTCAAGACATTTGTTTGTTGTGTTTTAGAGACATGTACGGCGTGTTAGTCAATTACTTGCTAATGTTGCATTTGATGACAAAGATGTAAGATGAATCTTTGCCAGAATAAATTCGAAACAATATTCAGATTGAGCAATGAATGCAACTTTTCTGATAACGCTGACAAAAACGTAACATGGCCGTATATGCATCTTATGGAAGCAATGTAAAAATACCAAGACTCAAATAGCGGATCTGAAATTTCTATCAAAGAATTCAAAAATCTTTACCCGATCTTTATCTTTGACGTATCAAAGCATTCAGAACGAGCTATCGGATCAACCGCAGATATTGAAAGTGTTCCAGCTTCACTGTATAATGTATACGCGCTTGTTGCCAGTGACAGATTCTTAACAATTGACGCAACTAAAGGCAGAATGGCTGTACAAGTGTAACGTCTGAAAAACAGTTACAAGTATTGTCTGGCAAACATTAACAAGTATTGTCTGGCAAACAATTTGAATATTGTCCAGCAAAATAATATAAAACAACAACGACAACAAATTATATTGCAAAAAATATAACTGACTCAGGTTCATGATTAAGAACATTTGACGAACGACGCGCGGTTTCCATAAAAAAATAATCTCAACGCCAACGGCGCCGCTGGTACAACCGTCATGTAAACAACATTAATATTAATGCAGCAACAAATCAATAAACTCAATCTAGGCAAGCCGTTTGTTCTGAATATGTCTCAAGAAAAAGTAGTGGCGGATTTCTAGGACCAGCAAACATTAGCAGAAACAATATTACCTAAAGTAATTCCCGTATTAGGAACATTGAGACTAGCAGTGGCATCAGGAACAATATCAGGAGCGGTCTAAAAGGCAGTGTCGAGAGACGGTATCAAACAAATTGTCTAGCACTTTTTTTTTAAATTTAGTTTTTCTTAGCACTATCGAATAAAAATGCCAACCGTAAAACGGTCAACAAAAATATAACAGCGCCAAAGGAGTCACGTTCGTCACCCAAACCAAAAAGATCAACGAAAAAAAAAAAGAAAAAGAAAACACGAGTCTGACTTATATGTCCACTTCTGGCAGGAGTAGCTGGCAGTCTACTTCTAAATCTGCTTGGAATAGGCAGGTGAATCAAAGGTCATGGTCTAATATTGCCGGGCACGAGACGTTGATGTCAACAACACAGCCTCACCTGCAGACGGCACTGTGAAATTTCGATATACTTGAAAAATCAGTAAAAATAATTCATGGAATGTATACTAAAGATGAATTATCCAAAGCACTCAACGCCAAAGGCGTCGAAGGTGTCTCGTGTGTAATTAATATACAAGATTTCAATTACGGAGCTGTCACTCACTGGTTAGCAGTTTACAATGACAATTATTTTTATTCGTTCGCATTTCCACCAAGTGACGCTATCAAGAAATCTATGAGAAGAAAACAAAAATATAAATTATTCTTCTAACCAACTATAGCCACTTGAAACTTCTGCTTGTGGATACTAGTGCATTGTGTTTGTTCGGCAGATGGCAAAAGATCATAATTTTCTCAATTGTTTTCTACAGTTTGACAACACCCAAGTACGAACAATGATAACCTGGCGAATAATTTTTGCCTGCGATTAATTTTGTGTGATAATTGAATATAAAAATGACAACATATTGTCTCAGATGCAACACTAAAACTGCAAACACAAACGAGAAAACAGAAAAAAGAATATATAGAATGATCTTAAAAAGTATCTGCGCTATTTGTCGCCAAAAGAAAAGTATATTCCTCAAACAAAACGCCATCGCCGACGCAGATTCTCTGGGATCTGGAGTATATAATTTCCCTGACCGATAAAGTTATTCTGATTAATGATTAAAAACCTCTACAGGACAATATAAAAAATGAAAAGTACATTCAATTTGTGATGTGACAAGGATCTTTGTATCAAAAAAGATACAATTGCCAATCATGCAATCGCAGAGAAGAAATTGGCAGGGGCATTGACACACAAACTTACTGGTAAATTACCAAAGCCAAAGGAGGTTGGCCATTTCCCAGCTGCAAATATATCGAGCCGTATAATCTGCAGGATGAACAGTTGGACGACAACGACAATCCACAGCCTGAAAAAGAGCCTTTACAATCAAGCTGATGCAATAGCAATGAGTCATGATATTTGTTATCGGGACAACGAACAAAATAAATATGGTTGGGATAAAATAATGATAAACGAATTAATGATATGAAGCTGAGCTGCATGCGAGAAATTGACAGAAAGCTAGTGCAATGATTAATTAGAACAAGGTATAAACTCAGGCTCAAAGAGCTTAGACTAGAAAGAGACCTACATGGAGAGAAGCGTGTAATGCAGGAACTTGCGTTAGAGTTACACAGACCTAAAAAAATAAGTTTTTGCTGGTCTTGTGTTAAGGAATTTTCATCACTTGCTAAAATACAATCTTTCGCCGTGGATGAGAAGTTATATTAACTCAAACTCTTCGTGAAGAGCTGTAGCGACAGCTGATTTCGAGAACATCTTCTTTAAGCTTATGAACAATTCTGTCTTTGATAAGACAATGTAAATATCAGAAAGCGTGTCAATATCGAGCTAGGCAATGATATCAACCTCCAAAACAAATTAATTTCCGGTGATGATTTGTCGGTATGAAATATTTCAATGAAAACCTTTTCTGTCGCGGTACTTGAAGTTTATTAAGCCGATTTACGATCGGCTGTGCTAGATTCATCAAAGTGGCTTATGTACGATTTTCACTATGGTTTGTTAAGAAGCAGTGGCCGAATGCAAAGTTATTGTTTACTGATACATACTCGCTTGTTTATGAGATAGAATGTGAGGACGTTTGCAGGATATTTTTAATAATCGACATCTGATTGGTCAGATTATCCTCGTGAAAGCAGATTTCATGATGATTCGAATGTAAGGTTATTGGCAAATTCAAGGATGAAATGAATTTATCTATAATAAAAATGTTTATTGGACTGCCTAGCAAAATGTACGCTGTGCTGTTAGCTAACAATAAAGTAAAAAAAGGAAAAGGAACACCTCGCAATCATGTTAAGTTTGGTTTCAGCGATTATGAAGTATCCAGGATACTTACACAAGCGAGATGTTAGATAAACTCGAAACTGACGTTATTATTAAACGTGGATTAAGTAATTTCGATGAGAAACATTAATTTGATATGCTTAATTTTATCTTTTCTGATCAAGGTATAAAATTTTGTCTAAATTTGAAAAATAATGTTTGAAATATTAGAGGTGACCGTAGCAGAAGCAGCAAGATTAAAAATCTCATGCTTGATGGTAAGCAGTTGACAGTTGAAATCAACATTGAAGTTTCTGAAATATATTTCAGGAAGTTTGACAAACTAAAACTTTCCCTTGCTAAATATGACGTCAGTGAATAACTCAGATATATTGAGCAATTAAGTAAGGAGTTATCAGCAGGGTTTAGTAACTTTCATGATCCAATCAATCAAGAAAAATATACTAAACTTACTATTGATCTTGATCGGTCAAAGGTATTTTCTACTGACAAAAATATCCGATTAATAAAGTGACAATAAAAGATTTGTTTGAATTCCGTCGTCAAGTAAGTGGCAGAAAAAAGTTTTGCCTTTACTATCACGATCATATAATGTTTCTTTTAGCTGCAGTTGAGAAACTGACGATAGGTAAAGAAAATGTGTAAAAATAATCTGATATTTTTTGTTTCTAAAGTTATAAAATAATCCGATAAGTAAGGGATATAGGGGATATTCTGTATCATCAAGCATTAGCAAATACAATGACGTGATGATAGTGAGAAGGGTTCCCAAAAATGCGTCGTTGTATTTGTTTGGAGAAAAATTAGGTTAGTGAGCAAGAAACCTCCTTTAGACTCACTACCATCCAATATCCAATGTCATCAGCATCAATCAGCCTTTATTTAATAGCGAGGAATGGGTTTGAGGTTGAAGTGCGAGGAGGGTTCGAGTTTGGCGGTTGGAATCATTACATCAAATTTAACCTTGTCCTTAGGCTGTTTCATAGACTATTAAATCCCTTCAGTAGACGTAAATTTATGACTTACCTTTGGTTTTCCAAACACTTATAACTATTTTGTTTCTGGCAGTAACCTCAGAATACACGCATTGAAATGTCGATTTGAATTATTTGTCGTTTCTTCAATATTTTTGCAAAATAACACAAAGAAAGTTTTTTAAAGTTTTGGTTTCAGATTGACATTTTAATTATAGATTATGAAGTGATATATTTTCATTCGTTCATCAGAGGTAGCTAAAACTGGGAACAGACAACAAACAAAACAAACTGAAGGAATAGCATAAAAATATCATTTTCACTTTGCATGCTAAATGCATAAAACTTACCCGTATGGGTTTTAAGGTCAATATCTTATCAATCTTAATTGAGTAATAAAAATTTTTTTTCTTCATAGGAATGATATTAAAACAATTGCTATTGTAACCCACCCTAGATTTAATTTAATGGAAAACATGAACTATTCTTGTTAAAGGATTTCAAGTAGCAAATGATGCATCTGATCTGAGATACCAATTTAGGCTTTTCCTGTTCAATGTAACGAACCATGCACGTTTACATGTACTTGCAAATAAACACATTCTACCAATAATTTGTTTTTATAACTTCTTTTTTTAATCACAAACCCTCTCATTATTTTTCTCCTGTTTTATATACCTTGGCATGACTCCCAGTGGCCGAGTGGTCTGAAGAGGTCACCGTTACAGATCACTGTCATCTCACCTCTGTTGGCGTGGGTTCGAGTCTCATGCTCGGCGAATGTAGGTACGTGCGTAAGCTTGCCAGTAGCTTCTCGTTCTTCAGTGGTTCTTTTTGGGGATTTTCCTGGTTCTTCCTCCACCACCTGGATAAATAGGATAAAGAACTCACAGTACTAATTAAAATCCCATAGTAAACATATGGAAACACCATCATATTCAAAATTTGATAACTTAAAAATCAAAATTTGATAACTTAAAATTTCTACCTGGGTGCAAGCTTCTGTGTGGAGAACACCATATCAACCGCGGCATTTTTTATCTACATTTTCATGAAACACATGTTATTGATTCTGCACCAAATGAATCAG
>QKMX01058137.1:0-13051 GCA_003401595.1 Venustaconcha ellipsiformis
TAAGTAGCTCGCATGCTGAAAAAGTGTGTGCACCCCTGGCTTAAAGAGTTGAGACCAAATTGACTCCTGATGTTAAAATTACCGCAATCCGGTGGGAGTTTGGAACTTTCCGCCGGACCCCTTTCTCTCCTTTCCATGGACTACCAAAGACGAGTGTGAATCGATTCCCGCTCGTCTAAATATCAGGTGCCCCGAATAACGTGCAAGCACAAAACCCGGGTGACATCAAAAGAGCTGTGTCCAATCACTCTGGTTGTCTCATTTTGCAATGATAGATAACTAATTAGACTGAGTGTATGCTGGGAAGGTTCCCACTCATTATATCCTACAAAAAGTCGATTATGGCTTCATTGACCTTCGGCTTGAGTGCCTAATTAAATGGCATACTTTGTTTGCATCAATGCGCGGAAGCGTTGGCTCTTTCTCCTCTCCCACGATCAATTAATTAACCCGCTTTTATGGACATAAACCCGTCGAAACTCCTAGTTGGCGAAAGCGACGTTACTTATATTAAGTAAGTAAAGACTTGCTTAGCCTCTCTGTCGAAACAACAGGCAACACTGAGTATTATTACAGTCAGAAAAAGCCATGAATGCAATCTTGGGGCTTGGTCTAAAACTTACAACTGACTGGCGCCATAGGTAAAGAGAACCACGTTCTTATTAATCTGGGAAGCAAATGACTTAAATTGGAAAAAAGAGCCCAGAGAAAAGAAAAAGAAAAAGAAAACAGCATTATATAATACCAGCATTGCTAAAGTCAACAGATGAGGACAATGGATGCTAATAATACAACCTCTCACACTGGAACTACTGTTCCTATAATGACGTCACAAGCTACGTAGATCAGCATGATTATGTTGGACCAATCACATTCGTTGTAGGAAATACGAAGAGGAGATGGATCTACGTTAGCTACATTCAGACTGGAACATGCAGAAGTACTTAAAAATCAGAAACAGAAATTGTAGGAATTATCATCAGCATTCCCTATAGATTCTCTATTAAATGCAACCCCGAAAACGTTTATATCATCAACCACACAATCAACTCCATCAGCAATAACAAAGACAACAACATCAACGGCGACAACAACATCAAACTAATGAATGTAGAAATAACACAAAAAGAAAAACTCGCACCATCTTCATCTGCAGCTACATCAGAACCTTAGGCAACGGCTGCCATGTTGCTGAAGAAAACAAAACCAGAGCAGCCACAGCCTGTAATAGAATCAACGAAACAGTAGAAGTAAACCCTATAAAATATCTTCCAAGTTAGTAATACATCTGTAGCAGAAAATACGGCAAATTCATCTGCTGGCGAAAACGAAACAGTAGAAGGAAACCCTAGAAAATATATTCTAAGTTAGTAATACATATGTAGCAGAAAACATGGCAAATTCATCTGCTGGCGAAAATGAAACTCCACCAGAGGAAGAGGAGTTGGATCCAGATTCTAGATTTAGGATTAGAGACCGCAAAAATGCAAACCATTTCATCAGCGCGGAAATAATATCTTGGATGGAGAAAGTCGAGGAAACAAAAAAATGGCAGTTCGTGGTCATATCCTCAGCCAAAATCACACAGAAACCAATGAAAACCACCACTTATCTAGTTTGATAAAGGCAGCAGAACTACTGACTGAGCTATTTGGGTTAGAGTGGGCGGAATGTTAAGAAGAGGTGGACAGCCGCATAATATTTTGATATAAAAATAGCCTTTTTCGATCAAACCAGTAAACAAATTTGATCTTTTATTCACAGTTCAAAATTTAATAAAAATTTCCTAATATTGACTTAAAATTCATGAATAGCTTATATAACAGAGATTATTCTTTTATTTAGGATTGTTATGTACACTCTGCAAAACGAAATTTTTTATAGGTTAAAAGTAAGTAAATTTATGACTGATTGTGCAGGAGGCTTGTCAGTAAGGATTTTGCACTAAGATACCAGAAATAGATCTGGCTTAAGTACGACTTTGGTGTTTAGCCTCACGGTCAGCTTGGGAGTCCCTTGCCGAGATCCTCTGTACCCTTATCTAGCTCGGACTACCAAGGACAAGTAGGTGGACCGAATTCCATTTGTTTATATTCCCAAATGCCCAAGTAAGCGTGTACACACGGAACTAGGGTCGCGCTTTTTTGGGGTATTAATCTCTGATAAGCGTCATATGTGAGGAAGACATTGTTACAATGAGAATGTGTGTTTCTGTTTTCAATCATCGAATGTCTCGTGGAACTTAATTGTCCCGGAATCTGACGTACAATTGAGAAGCACACTCCGTGTGCATAAACGCGTGGGGGAAGAGACTGCTTTAATTCTTTAGCGACTAATTAGATATCTCTATTATTCTAAGAAAAAACAATATGCAAATGCCCTATGGGCGAAAGCGTCCATAATTATATTAAATACGTAGGTACAATCTTGCTTCATTCGCGACGAGTCGAACTAGTGAGCATTTTAGTGATGGACTTGAGCATACCAGCAAATCACCATTATACCAACCCAAGCACGTCGGACCATTAGGAAAAGCTATAGCTAGTAGTTGAAGCTTGCGAGCTAGGGATAAAAGGGTAACGCTCCTATTAACGTTTGACGAGTCAAGTGTGGCAGTGAACAAGAACAATAATTGTGGGTGTTGGGAGAAGGAAAGGACGAGGAAACACCAGAAACGGAGGTAGGGGAGGAAGGAACCTGATATCCGACTACTCTGTGCCGTAGCAGTAGAAACAGTCCTTACACATGATCCTACCACCCAACTCTCCCAAATCGTTGAATTGACGAGTAGCACCTCGCCCATATCGATAATACTACGGAAGAAAATTACATCAGATGCTGCAATTCAGAACGATATCAACTTACCTATTATCACTATTTTCCTGAGTGCCTAAGTAAAGACGAAACTGATCCAGTTGAGCAGGAATAGTAACAGGAACAAGAAACATTAACAACAAGAAGAGAAAAGAGGAGATGTTGAGGAAGAAATACAATAGGAAGAGGAGGAGGGAGACCAAGACCAACACAGATTAGCGAATATGGGACTGCAGGAGATCATGGAGGATACCAAAAAGGTCAGCAACGTTATAACTGGCGTAAAATACCTATCTTGGATATCCCTGAAATCAAGTAAACTTAGGTCACAACAATGGCACTTTGGAGTTGGAATCCTTTCGAACTACTACCTTGATGCTTATGAACGACGCCCCATGACCACCCTGATTGAGGCAGCTGACAACGCCACATGACCACCCTGATGGAGGAAGCTGACAACATCACATGACCACGCTGATGGAGGCAGATGACAACGCCACATGACCACCCTGTTGGAGGCAGCTGACAACGCCCATGACCACCCTGATGGAGGCAGCTGATAACGCCCCATGACCACGCTGATGGAGGCAGCTGACAATTCCCCATGACCGCCCTGATGGAGACAGCTGCCAACACCACATGACCACCCTGATGGAGGCAGCTGACAAATCCCATGACCACCCTGATGGAGGCAGCTGACAACGCCCATGACCACCCTGATGGAGGCAGCTGACAACGCCCCATGACCATCCTGATGGAGGCAGCTGAACAGTTCGCAATAATTCAAGGGGTTGAGGCATTCTCTAAACAGTAGAATGAAGAAAATTAGAGTTAGGCAGAATGTATAGAAGAGAACATCGCCGCAAAAATTTCAATCTGCCTTCATGACAGCCCACTTAAGGGTCATTACTAACAAAATTTCTCATTATCTAGAGATTCCAGTTGGCTTGGAAACCCGTCTCGATAAAACTAGATAGAACCTAATATGATCCTCCAGTCACCGTTCCAGATTCACTCATCTTCTTGCATTTTAAGCTGTTTTAAATTATAATATGTACGCTTAATAAACTAAATTTAAAACGTATGTAGGAAAATTTATAGTCATAAAAAGCGTGACTCTAATTACAGTTGTGGCTAACACAGAATTGGCAATAGAGAATAGGCCGATTTAGAGACAAGGCAAGATTTGATATTAGTACGCCTGGCGTTTCAGTCATAGTGTCCAAACTAAAGCTTAGTGAATCCATCGAGCTTCATCCCTCCCTTTCCGAGATCGGATCGTCAAGATGATAATATCGTACGTTGATCACTAGTATGCATAACAGGTGCCCTAGTGGGGTAACGTCAAATGAGTGTTGTTATTTGCGCCAGACGTCTCACACTCCAACATTTTTGTAGATGCAATTATGAAATTGGAGTGTGCGTTGGTTCAAGTCACGTTTGTTATTAATAGTCGCTGGAGCCTTATAGCCCCGGAGGACGACAAACAGTTGAAAAGTATACCTTGTATGCATAAATGTGTGCGGGATGGGGCTCGATTTCCTAATTAAATATTAAGTTTTGTGGGAATAAAATCAAAATAAAAGCAATATGTGGCAAGCGACGTTAATGCAATATTGTATCATATCGTAGTCTTGCATCATTCACGCAACGGTCAAAGCAATGAGCAGTACATTATTAACAATGAAACTAGCGACGGAGATGATTACCTCCCAGGAGTTGAGTACGCCGAGAGGCCTAGATCTCTCTGGTGCCTCTGGCGGAAACCTGAGAGCACAAGAGAAGAGGATAGCTCTTCGTTTGATTGGAGAAAACAAACTAAAAATATTAAGAAGAAGGATCCATACACAAGAAAGATAACACCACCCAAGGCGGCAACAGAGGAAGCGACCAAACCAGACATGTACCAGCTTCCCAAAACTTATTCTCAAGACTTCGGTTTTGAGGACCTTTGGACCAACCCGGTTGCACCTACTACCTTTTCAGATGACTTTGACATTTTAGTGGATAACAAAAGAGCCTCCCTACCTGTGGAACGGTTCAAGCCTAGTAGAACTCGGGTCAAGAAAGCTACCAACAAGTACAAGAAAAGTGGAGGACTCCTAGTAGCAGTCATAGGCACGGAATTAATAGTACATAATTCCTTTATAAGATCACCTATGGCATATCAGCAGTCCCCTAGTCAATGGATATTTCCTGATTTGATGGATTCAGGGCCCCTGAAACAACGCCTAATAAGAGTCTACGAGCCGCCGCCACATCTCTTCTGTCAGTCTTATCTACAAGAGTTAAACAGCCCTTTTATGGGCTAAAAATAAACAAAAACTCCAAATTGCCATATATATGTACAGCATTTGGCTAGAAAAACTTTTGTAGAATCCTATATTAAATTCTCAATTTTGATCCTTTCAGTACACCGGTCAAAATTGTTCCAGATCCCGTCAAGACTCAAAGAGTATCAATAAGTCATTTTGGCTTTATTTCGATGATTTTCCAGAAATGTTATGTAAATTTTGTACACAAAATTTCTAAATTATCAGTAGTGTATTAAAAGGAGTTTCTATACCACATGATCACTACGTGATAAAAAGTGCTTGATAGAACTCCCATTGATCTATACTTTTGTGTTGTTGGGATTATTGACCACTTTATAAAAATGTGTTTTGGACCACTTTTTAAATTCACTTTTGTTGTAGCTGCTGGATGTTCTGAACCACTTGGAGCTGCCTCGTGATGCGGTGTATTAGAAATGTACTTTTGATATTACGATACTCTTCCATGTTAACCATAGAGTGTCTATCGATTGGGATCTAGTGATGAGGTTCTCAGTCCAACACTGAAATTAAGTGAGGAGGAGTCCAATAATTGGCTGAAGCGTGCGAAGGACTCTATAGCGCATGTGAATAAGGATCTGAGTTATTTGCCTGAGACGAGTACGAGAACGAGGAGTATGTGATAGTAGTTATAGTCATCAGCGTCCGGTGAAGCAGCACAATCAGCAGTATTATATAAAAATAAACTGAATCGTTTTCATGTCAGCATCTCAGCGAGATCAATTATATTATTGGCTGGATAGAGTGACCAGAATTTAGTTAGAGGGACGTGTGAAATTTACAAAATTTGAGCATGTATTCAACAGTACATTTATTTGAGGTGGGTCTTCATGGGCATGCGATGAAAAGCAAGACTTTATCTGGAAAGAGCATAGGTGAGGAGAACGATTATTTCGGATACGTTGTCGTCTCAGGAGCAGTGAAAACACGAGAATATGGGGTCAAAGATGGTGTGGGAATTCACGAGTCGAATTGTTCAGGACAACCAAATCACTTGACGAGCAATTTTCTTTACCTCGGGTGGAGATGACTCTTTCGACTCTGAAGATGTTTTATTTTGTTTTGGTAAATTAACTCTTATATAAAGAATCCTGTATGGGTTATTCCCATGAATCTTTGATAGTGTGCTTGACTAGAGCATTTTTGAATGGTATCAACGACGATGACTTCTTCGGTCCAGTTAGGGGTGTATCCCATTTCGAAGGTAATTTGTTTGTCTGCTGATTCTTACTTGGTCACACACTTTGAAGGTGGATCTAAAACGTACAGCATCAATGATCTGTTGTGTTTTGTCCATCGAGAATCCTTCCGTGCATCTAAACCCTGTTCTCGGAAACATAGTTGCACTGAGTCTACATTTTAGTGGTCTCCGCTGCTGGTGTCGCTTTTTCTTTGAGGATATGTGATATTTTTGAACCACATACTGCACACACCGATTTGATCATGAGGCAATGGCTATTCGTGACCACCTTGACGTGATCGAGACTATCTCTTTTGGTTTTGCACGAAATGTACCATGTTTTCATGTTGGCTGTGTTATGTTGCTGTGTACATTATTTTAGCGACATAATGACATCGAGGGTCGATTTTCCATCCATAGCTCCATGTGCAATAGTTGAAGGTAGAGCATGACTTCATCGAGAAGAGGAAAATCAAACAAATTGACATATTCGACGTCTCTGTAAGGTTGATCGTTGACCATGTCGACCCAATAAGTGTCATGTCCATCGTAATAAATTTGCAGGTTAATTACGCAGGTCGAGTATAAAGTGTTCAGAAAGATGATCCTTAGAAAATACACTTCTGCAATCTGTAACACTGGGTACTAAGTTTGTTTCGATGTCGATTTTGGACAGCGGAAAGAAACATTCTTTCCGCGTTAACATATATTTTATCATGCCTCTGCTAGAGACATCTTTATCCCAATTGGTTCCAGGAAGTTGGAGTCCTTTTCCGATGCCAAGCAATCCTGGAAGTAACGTTCGAGAAATTCCTGCTAACTAGGTGTAATAAATCCTGTTATACTGAATGATATTATTTTTGGGGTTTCTTTTTTAACAGGTTTATTTCAATAGCCAATTAACGATAACACGTGTTTGTTGGAGATTTCCGCCACTTTATGTGAGGCTCCAGTCATGTCCCCTGTCACTGCAACAAGTCTTTGCAGAGCAAGAAATGATGCAAACAGTTTCGGTCTTCACGAACGGAATGATCGAGCTGGCGATGGAGCCACCCTCGTTTGGATCCACAACGTTTGGACGACCTTTTCTTCGGCATTGTCTATATAATCATTATACAATAGTCAACAACTTTAGAACAGATGCGATGCTGAACGATTATGTTCATTTTTCGATTGAGTATGTCCCACGTCACTAATCGGTCAGAGATCATTAAAACGCGTAGCACACGTAATCGCCTGCCGGATTGGCAATAGTGCAAGGGATTTTGATGTCGACGTGGGGTGGGGAATCTTTGAGACGTTCGGAGTGTTTGGAGACATATAAATGGAAAATTGGATACAAGTTAGAGAAATCGTCCAGAGATATATGCATGCCCGTGTCCAGGTCTTGATCATTTTGCATGGCTTCCATCAGCATCATGTATGCACTCGCGTTATCGCTCTATGCTTGTTTTCAGTTTGGACTCTTCGTTGTGGTTCCTGCTGTACGCGCAAAGATGTGTTGGGGAAGTTCACTGCCTGGATTGGTAGATACTCTCAACGATGTTGTCAACTGAGCAGAGGCAAATTTCTGCGTGAAGATATGGTGATGCTTGAAGTCAAGTGTCTTGGTAAATCTGGCCAGCGTCGATTTCAGTTCGAGCATATTAGCCTCGATGGCGTGATTTTACACATTTACAACGACAACCACGTCACAAACGTGTGTTTGACGCTTCTGATGACCGTACATATATCTCGGAATACACCAAAGATGCTCCTCAACGGAAGCATCGTGCATATCTCGTGGCTGGCATCGGTTACTGCAAGTTCCGTGTTGTAACCAGCATTACGTGACAGTTTAAAAATGGCTCTGAAATTTTCTCCATTCAGCTCACCGTGAGTATGTCCGCTTTGGCAGGAAATTCGGTAATCGTAGCATATCCATATCGGTATCCATATCAGTGTCTTTAAACGAACTTAAGTACGCATATATAGTGATCGCTGTACATGATCAGACTCTGAATTGTGGTAGTCTGGGGTAATTAGTCATTGATTTCTTCCACAGTCTGATTGTTCAGTTGGCATTGCGCTAACCTGAATAACGACCATCCGTTGTTCTAGAGCGTAATTTGTGTACACGCCACATTGTCTGCAGCATGATTTGCACTGCTCTGTATTTCCGGGGACTTCGAGAGATAGGCTTTAAGGGGAAATAGGTGCACGTGTTATCACGAGTCTATTTTTCGATGTTTGTTTGCTTGCATTGAGATTGGCGATTTTCGTGTTTTGGTACTCAACGTACTACAAGGGTGCCATCGTTCAGCCGAAGGTAATCCGGTGCAAATCTCGAATACATAACGAGACGCTATAATAACCAAGCTATGTTATAAGAGTGTTATCAAAAAACAATGTTATTAAAAGACATTCTGTTTTTTACCATAATCTATAACTGGACATGATGGAGTCAAGTGAGGGTTTTGCATGGAAAATTACCAATTCTATCCGCTCCGATATTTCTCCTCGCCAAGACTCTTCTGGGGCATGCTCCTCAAACAGTCTGGAGTGACCTTAGAACTCTTCGCTGATCGAGACGTGTTCATTTTCATCGAGATGATGGTACGATGCGGAATCTTTGTCTTCAGCAAAAAAAAAGAACTCCGTCACCAAACACATACATATGAAAAAATACAACCCGACAATGCTGCTCGTGTACATCCTTTACCTCAACTTTAATAACCTCTATGTCTGGGCCATGTCAAAACCTCTTCACGTTGGAGATTTGCATTGGTTTACCGTATAACAGTTTGTCGAGAAAAGAAAAGCAGGATACTACGACGATTGAGGATATTTCGTCGAAGTCAATCCACAAGATCTACACGACGCACACAACGATTATCCATTCTGCCTCGTACAAATTCTTGTTAATAACTTGATGCTGTATCAACAACAGCTACTGCAGAAGAGCATGTTTGGAATCGGAGACGCCAAGGTAAAAAAAATGGTACCCATTCTCGCCAGCGAAGTCAAGTATAAATTACAGCAACGACTGCTCGAATAAGCTCTTCAGCACGGATTCGTTCTTGAAAAAGTACATCGTGCTCTCAGATTTCATCAATTACCGTGGATGAAACCCTACATCGACTTCAACACGACACAAGAGCCAGCGACACAACGGTTTTCGACAAAGATGTCTTCAAACTCATGAACAATAAGGTGTTTGAAATAAAAACACCACAAGAAAATCGAAATCGTCAATAACATACGTCAACGAGATAAACTGGTAACCAATGATGTCTTGGTGGTCATGAAAATCTTTGACGAAGAACTCGTCGAGATCGAATCCAGAAAAACTACTCTCAAGCTAGACAAACTCATCACCGTTTTTTGACTTCTCTAAGATGCTAATGATCGATTTTCATTATGACTTCATCAAAAACAAATGCGCAAAGTTACTATGCTCATGACCAAAACAGACTCTCTCACGTATTAAATTCACACCGATGACGTCTACGCAGATATGTATCAACACCAAGAATTGTTTGATCTAGGCATTTATCCTACACACAGCCTATTCCACTGTTATGACAAATCAAAAGTGCGAGGAAAGTTTAAAGATGAAACTACCAGCGTATCCATCACAGAATTCATCGGACGTCGAGCCAAAATGTACTGCATCACAGTCGACTATGGGTACTGTTATGAAAAAAGCCAAAGGAGTTTTAAAAAATTGTCATCGCACACATTGCCACCAACTAACATTACACAAAGTCACTACATGGACACATGCATGAGTAGTCCATGAGAACTTTCCGATCACAACAGCATAAAATATCTACAACGCTGATTAACATAATAGGACTACGCCCCTTTGAAATAAACATTACTCCACCTAAGGCATTCACACACTCACACGCTGACACTGTCGAGCCTAATCATCACAGCTATGTATATACCAAAACATCGCTTCATGAGGCAACGTGGTCCAGAATCTCCAGCAGTTACAACAAAAGTGGACATAAAAAGTGGCAAAAAAACAACATTTTTCTAAAATGGTCCAGAACACACACAACACAGTAGTATAAATCAAAGAGGGCTCTCTCAGGCACTCTTTATCACGTAGTGATAAAGCGGTTATGTATACCCATTTTGCTATAGTACTATTATCTTAGAAGTAGGAAAATGTACAACTTTAATGGTTTGACTCTAACTACGAAAGTGACTAACACTAAACTGGCAAGCAGGGTAGCCCGAAATAGACACTTGGGAAAAGATCTGACTTGAGTACATCTCTGACGTTCCGGCTGACATACCACGCGCCGAATCCCTTTCCTCCTTTCTACTCGGACTACCAAAAGATATGGACCAATTCCCACTCGCCTGGTAAGCAGGTGCTTCTAAGAAAGTTTAGGCATGGAATAGGGATGACGTCATACGGGCTGTGTCCAATCACACCTGCCGTCTCATACTGTAACTGATATTGCAATACTATGAGTGTGTTTTGGTACGATATTCATTCATTAATGCTACTGTTGCTGGGGTTTAGTTGTCCCGGACATACGACTGAATTAAGAAGCATATTCTGCATACATTAAGTGTCCGGCTCCAATTTCCTCCCTTACAATAAATTAAATATCCCACTAAGTGGGAATTCACTTGTCAACACATGCACAAGAGTGTGAATACGACGTTAATTCAACGTAAGCAAGTCTTTCATTCTTGCTCGACGACTCGAAGCAAACTTGCAAAAACTTTGAAGATCTGAACATAGTATTAGAAATGTGGAAGAACGACTAAACTGAACGGAAACTGAGTAAACCTGACCAAAAGTATCTGATGCAGACGTGTGACAACTTATTTACGTAAGACAATAATTACTGTATGACACAGAAGGATTGGCAATCGACAGATCCAATGAAATGAATAAAGTTCACAACTTGAAGATAGATAAACTCAGGATGATAGCAAAATGGGAGAACTTAGCGGTTGCCGACTTTCTGTTGCTCAAAGGAGATGCAGTAAGTACCAGGAAAAACTTTACACCTTCAGGAACCACTGCTCCTGGATAAGGTTTAACCTCAGCCCTTTTAAGGACTAAATAACATATTGCATCTTATTAGGTGATTGTATTTGGCTTGAAATCCAAATTCGATAATACTCCCCAACAAATATATTCTTTATTCACCGTTCAAACTGTGAACTTCATAAACCTCACTAGAATGAGCAAAAATCTATAGGTCATGTTTTACCGAACCAGATTATTTTATTTTGGTTTTTATGTAGAATTTGTGCACTCATTTTCAAACGTTATTAAGCAGGAAATTTTATAACCATTATACATGACTCTAATTACATTGGTGGCAGACACACAACTGGCAATAGGATTTACCCATAAACGCATCTGGGTCGAATTTAACTACAGTACTCGTAATGTCCCACAGTTGCTGGGGGCTTGATTGACTTAATTAAGAAGCATACTATGCATGCATAAACCCTCTCCAGGTGGCTTGAACTCCAACATTTTGGCACAATGTGTGAAAGCGACGTAAATTTAAATGAAGTCAAGTCAAACAATCTTGCTACTTCAATAGATCTCTTGCCGTGGACGTGATCACATCTACCGACCACTGCTGGCCTACACACCTTCAGTCATACATACAGTATCGTACAATTTCGTCTTTTGCTGTAAACAAAATCTGTGAAACTTACAAAGTCTTAGCAGCCACCCCAACAGCTATCAGCAGAAGAGGCCAATCAGCCCGTCAAGCATCCATGACCAACTAAATCGTTAAAGCAGCCACCTGTTTTGTATTAACCAGCAGATGCGGTCTAGCAGCCAGCGAAGCAGCATAGACCTTCAAAAATGGCCCATCGGCCCGCTAGGGCACGATTCAAAGTTATGGCGAACATCCATATTTATTAATTTTTAATTATTATTCTAGCTTAATGTAGGAAGAAAATGTTTGGTTAATCCTTTGGGACATTGAAAAAGCTCTGTGCTATTTTCATCTCTTTGCTCAATATCTCATATGTCTATATTCTACCTTAACAACTACACTAACAGTTATTATCAACAATAGTTGACAATTAAATTACAAGTAGTAACGGAATACTGACACTACCACCACCCACTCACCGCCTGCGTTTTCATCACAATCAACTCGCGACAAAATTAACATCAATGTAATTCCAAATTATTCAATATTTTTCGGAGACAAAATCAATCAATCAGAATCATTCTTTCATTTGAGGTTGATTATCTTGCTAAGGCAAATCTCCAACCAATAAAGCTACTAAGACTCATTCTAGCATAGATCAGGGTGGACTCATCACATGTTCACCAGCCAGTATTGTGAAAGTTTCCACTATTCGAATGGAATGGAGGAAAAATTAAAAGCACAACAACCCCAAAATAATATTTAACAATTAGATCTTATTCGGATTAAATAATTTACATCCATTTTTCACAATTGGCAATACAAAATGTCACAAACTGGTAAGATCAAGCTCCAAATAAAATTTAACACACATTCATTCAGAAAACAAAACAACTTCTCACGAAAATGGATCAAGTCAATACTAGACTAAAAAAAGCATTGCTAGCAACAGCATATTACTCGATTTTAGTTTCAATAGTCCGATACAACGTATCAACATTACACAACTTTGACCAGAGAAAATAATGGGCAAATTTTCAATTTTACCACCAGCCCCAGAGAGAGAGAGAGAGAGAGAGAGAGAGAGAGAG
>QKMX01058247.1:0-10047 GCA_003401595.1 Venustaconcha ellipsiformis
AAGGACAATAATGTGAATGATAAGGGACAGTGAAACTAACTGATTACATTTGAATGCAAAATTTCATGATACTGAAAACTCGTGTGAGGTTATAATGTCTCTAATTGATGTGTAGTAGTAATAAATATAGATATACTCACCTTTAGTGTCTTTCTTTATTTCCCAAAGCACCTATTATACCTGTGTATATAGTCATTTTTGCACATATCAACTGTTTAAAAAACAATCATCAAATTAGTCCCACTTTTTGTAGATCATCTCAGTTAGGTGTCCAAAGTGTTACTTTGTAATGTGTGCAGATAAGCAACTTGGTGTGACTTGACTTAAGGGTACATGTTTTCAGGTCAATCCAGACCTGGTCTCAATCTAATACTCCACTGTCTGTGTCTTTGCAGTTCATGTTTTGTACATTTAGTAACATTTACTTCAGCACCATCCATCAAATTGTGCACATTAATAACATCAGTGTTCATTGGAACTTTACAGATCCAATTCTGTACCACACTGTTAAGGTCACCCAACAACAAGGGGTTCCAGAGTGATTTTGGCATCACTGTTTCAAACAAAAGATGTTTACAGTCATTGGTATTGTTCTGGCATCAAATAATTATTGAGAACTTTATGCTTTGATAGCAGTCTTTAAGAACACATAATAACCTAATTACTTAAGAGGAAAATAGTAGTATGAAATATGTAAACTAGTGGGACATATGGGGAAAAAAAAGCAGGCACTTTCTTTAAGATCTCCTGGTTTATGCCCAAAGTTAGCAATGATTAACTAAATTAATAAACTTAATAGTTGTAGTATGGATTACATCTGCTGGCTTGCAAATGAATGGAAATAAATGAATGCAGAGAAAGAACCTTAAACATGACACTTCCTCTTATATCATCTTCACCAGAAAAGTGATTTCTATGTCATTTCATTTCCTAAACCAATAAAGTGGGATGAAATTACGCAACTGAAAATTGTATCTACCTTTTGTAGCTGTGTTATCTTAGTTGTGAGTGCACTGGACAAGCAACCAGTAGGTTGTAGGTTCAAATCCTGATGTTGAAACATACTGAACTGACTACCAAGGTGTGTTTTTGTACTCAACTTGCCATGGCAAGATATAACCATCATGTGCTGCTGTACCATTAAACATCACAACTACACCAAATAGTTATTTACATTCACTTCCTTTTATTCATATTTGGTACTTAATAAATTGATTATGAACATGTCCATATTCACTCAAGATACTTTCAGATACTCTATAATCATATAACTCTATAGGGAATTTTTACCCACCATGATTCAAAGAGTAATGTTATCAATGATGGGAAAAGAGATTAATATATGATATAGATGAAGTTTCTCAATCCATAAAACAATGTGCTTCTATAGCGATCAACAAGTTGTTTTTAGCTGTACTATAAAACCCTCAATGACATACGTTTTATTGCAAGGGAAGCAAAATCATCTCCAACCTTAAGCAAAAAAATCATCCCAGAGAAACAATGACGAGTTTCTAATTTTGTCTCATGAAAATTATTGCACTTTCAGTTTTAAGAGGAGTAACTTGCAACTTTCTTTTTCTCTCAATATGAAAGCACTATCTGACAGCTAACTGCATTAATATAAACTTTCAGGAAACAGTATTGTTTCATTTGTAATGTGATCCAGGCCTGCATTATAACACTGTCAATAGGAGTCATACAATCATACTGAATTCTATGCATGATCACCTTATAATGGCGTACATTATAAATATTATTACTACCAGATAACATAAATTGTGATCCATTCCCATACCTGCCTTATAAAATGGGCAGCACAATGCTGAGGTTACTTACAGTGAAGGAACCACTGTATAAAATCATTCCCATACAGTGAAGGACCCCTGTATAATATCATTCCCATACGGTTAAGGGCCAGTATAATATCATTCCCTTACAGTGAAGGACACTGAGTAACACCATTCCCTTACAGTGAAGGACCACTGTGTAATATCATTAAATTACAGTGAAGGACCAATGTGTAATATCAATGCCTTACAGTGAAAGACTACTGTATAATATAATTCCAGTGATAAGTTTTTTTGTTAACATGTTCAACATTCCCAGAAGCTAAAATTCAAAAGATAATTTGCATTCAAACATGAATAAATGCAAAATATTATGTTTTGTTGCAAATTATAGATGGCTTCTTGAATGTTCATAATTTGAATATTAAATCAAACTGAATCCAGCCGCTTCTTTATTTCTATACAGTCCAGTATTATTAATCTGACATTTATGTACACAATAAATAATAATAAGGCAACCTAAATAGGAATGAATGACCAGGTCATTCAAAACATTATTTGCACCCACATGATATCTGATTTTACAACCAGCAGAAAAGGAATTCACATATTCTATTTCAGTTACTGTATATACTCACTTATAAGTTGATTCCAACTATAAACAACATAGACTCTGATCTGCTATTGCATAATGTGCCAGCAGATTATTGTCTATGTTGTCTGTTCTATTGATTACTCCTAACAAACACCATAATCCCAGACATACCGGAATATTATGTGAGAGCAGATCTGTATTTCTGCAGTTGGACTTGACTTATAAGTTTAAACTATGGTTCAAAAATAAAAATTGGAAGTTCATTGTTTTACTTTTAATCAGTCATTTCTCTAAAACATGATGACAATTAAGAATTTATGTGTCCACTTTGAAATAATTTTTTTGTAATGTAATTGTTTTAATAGAATGCATCAGAAAATTCTTTACACTTAATTCTTAATCTGCGTATAAACTAATACTGAAACAATTTATAACCTCAAGGCCTGAGATATCTCTGCAAACTTTAACATAATTAGAAGAAAAAAAACCCTGCTTGTATAAAAGAAAAGGATACGAATAATTTCTGGTACTCCAGTATCCAGGCAGTCTCTGATTTGCTGTATTTCTGATTCTAACCCTGGCTGCTGGAACAGGTTTGCCTGAAATTAAATTTCCCATGTGATAAAAATAATGTGTTCTGAGTTTGTCCAGAAAAAGTTAGATCAACAAATCTGGAACATTGAAACATTTGCAAAACACTTTAAACTGAAATGCGAGCCCTAATTTGGTAGGTTAATGGACAGCTAGAAAATTAACTAATTAATGAGTTCATTTTACATAAATGTCTTCTTTTGCAACAGATTCATTCCTTTATCTAATGACAAAACTCAACTAGATGTGACAAACAGATGTAAGGAGGATGGTTTTTAACAGAACTTTTAACCTTATTGGCCATATCATGTCGAGGAAAGGGAGAGTGTCTTTTCCAAGATACAGAGGCAGCTGAACCAGGCTGGCCTGGGCAGGTATTGAATCCATAACCCTTGCATTATGAGTCTGAAGGCTTACCAACTGAGTCGCCATTTCTATGAGCTGAATCCATAATGGGCCACTAACAAAGAAACAGCAGGATTCTTTAGAATTATTATTATATATTACCCTCATATATACTCACTCATAAATCCACCCCATTTTAGGACTGCAAAAAAAAAATTTCTCCAGGACCTTCCTATAAGTTGAGGTATTTTCATAAGTCAAATCTTTCTGCAAGGGGTTACATGTGGTTAGTTAGTCAGAGATGCACATATGGAACAATAAACAAGTTAAATTGGATAGATCGATTAACAAAGAGATAAAACAAACAAAGACAACAACCAGTGTAGAATAAATACATCAAAGACATCGAACAAACAAAGACAACAACCAGTGTAGAATACATTTGTATTATTGAGTTAAATAATTACAACTAAACTGATAACTTAACATTTTGCCCATATTCATGCAATGAAGTCATTAATGCTTAATATTTTAATCCATTTATATAATAAATTTGTTTACTGTACTATTGTACTATAAGGCATATATGGGTATAAAAATGCTAATCCAGAATGATGTGATTCACAATATCACATAATATAAAGGAAAGTAAAGTCCATGCTTTTGTGATTCACACAGTCTAATGTCATCTTGTTCAAAGCTCAAGAATCTATAATCATTGTTGGAGTTACAAATAAAGTTCTGAATTCTTCTTTTGTTATCCGGTTGTTGGAAATATTGTCTGGCTTGGATTCCATGTCTGATTATCTCAAATGAAATCAATCATCTTCCATCCCATCCAGTGCATTGGAAATACCACATTTCTTAAATGATTTGACCACCATCTCAACTGGAATTTCCTCCCACACATTACACACTCACTGAGTTACTAACCAAATCCCTGCATGCATCACAATTCCTGCCTTTCTAAATTCTTTGGACCCCTCTGCAATTATCATGTACCACTCTATGCATATTTACCTTGAATGGCTCATTTAGGGAATCATCCAATGGAACTGACATGGTGCTGCCAGGGATCATAGATTGCTATGTTTGATGCCACTGCAACTCCTGTTTCATCAAATGCACCCATTGCTCTAGAACCCACTCATTCAAACCAAATTCCCAATTAGGGCTTTCCATTATTCAAATTTTCTTAAGATGTCTGGCACTATCAACTAGCACTTTTTTCGGTGTCGGTCACACGTTTCTGACACAACAAATCCACGTTTTGCGATGCTACTGTTGTTTTTCTCAGCAAAGTCTACAACCTGACTTAAATTCTCCATCATACACATTACATTTTCTATTCCCTATATTGGTGAATATACTGAAGATTAGTAATTCATGATGTATGATATCTAAGTGACAAAGTATATTATTTTTGACAGAAGACTGGCTATTCATAAACTTTGGCCATTATGTATATAGCAGTTGAGCTTGGGATCTTAAGGGACACTGTGATCATACAGTCTTTGACAACTCTGCAAAGGACTGCCACAACTGAATATGTGTCAGTTGTGTAGTATGATCAAAGGGAATCAACATGGCATTGAAAAGTATCAAATTCATGGCATACTCAATGGATTCTCCACTTTGGAAAACAAAGCAGTGATGCTTTTACATGATAAAGGATTGAGGTCATATTGATATAATTAGTACCTCTATCAAAACACTGTGAATTGAGAAAACTACACAAGTTTGCCTTTACAAGGTTATGGAGTAATGTGATCTTAATTTATTTTATATCTTCCTTATAAGATGACACCTAGTCTGCATTATCAAATAGTTTAGTAAAATAAATTGACTTATAAATGAGTATATACTGTATTTTTCACTAAAAACATCAAGAATAAAGTAAACTTCAGTACTCTTAAGCCGAATAACTGTGTTGATGGTACAGTTCTTAACACCTATGATACTGATTAAAAAAACACAAGTTACACAAAAAGTGTCTCAGAGATGCTGTCGCTTTTGTTAAAGGTAAAATACAGTGTGTGTGTGTGACTTGTCATATGAAACTGAAGAACAGGAATGAGTCCAAACAGGAACAAGTTAAGTTTCAAATACTGTGGTACCTCACCAATAAATGCTTCAGCATAAGGCAGTCCCTCATAAACCATGGGTATGGTCACAGATCAACAAGAAATAGATCAAATCCAATTAGCAAACACTAAGGACAAGTGATATTCAAAAAGCAAACAATAAATAAGGTCATGGATCAGTAAGAAATGGACCGATTCCAATCTGCAAACAGAAACAAGTGAAGTTCCAAAAACCAGAGATACAGTTGACCCTTTTGATAAAGCAACTTTGCATAATGCATCCGTCACAACAAAACACCTCAGTATAGTGCTGTCCCTCATTTACCATAGGTATAGTCACAGATGAACAAGAAATGGACTGACTTCAATTTGCAAATAGGTGAGGTAAAGCTCTCTGTCACTAGAACCTCAATAAAGCACTGACACTCATTATAAAGGACCTCAGTACAGTACAACCTGACACATATCAGGGGTCTAGTTATGGTATTCATGTAGTTTTGATACTGAACCTGCCTCAGTGCAAAGCAGAATCTCCCTGAGCACTTGAACAACTCCAGATAACCATGTTATAGTGAGGGACCAATGCAGATTTAAGATACCAACTATAATCTGCACAATTAAACATCAACAGTCCAAGGAAGATATCCATTCAAATAATTCTCAATGTTCTTTTCATTGGTATTTCAACTTTCAAATTACAGTATTCCAGCATCATACTCATGTTGTAATAAAGAGCAATGTGGTGAAGGAATGCTGTATTACCTGATCTCTGCCATACTTGTAGATATGATCCACCAATCTCCATATCTCCTTTGGGCAGACATGTAACCTTGTGCCAGGTTGCAGGGTATCCACCTTGTTAAGACTTCCTGGATGCTCCTGGAATTGACCAAAGACCAATTAAGGCAGTGCAACTGACCAATCATCTGGGTGAAAATAGTTTTGCTAACTTCTTAGCACAGCATTTGATACAAAATCAGGGTTTTTCTTTTAATAAAAATGTTGTATCGATTGATCTGAATTCTTAATATTTACAGAAAACTATACAAAAATTGCTTTAGAATTATCGAGTTATGTCTATTTCAGAGTCAGCAACCTATGGCACATGTGCCACAAGGTGGCAGGTCAAGAGAATTTGTGTGGCATGTGAAGGGCAGCCAAAAATCTTGATTTTAACAGTGTCACTCTCTTACTGATGGCATGTGACCGTTAATTTTGTAATTAATCTGAAAAAAAGTGGCATGCTATGTAAAAATAGGTTGCCGATCCCTGGTCTATTTCATTGTGTACTGTATATATTTCTCCAACACAACAGTGAGAAACTGAGATTAATTTCCATGACACAAAACTGGTTGTAATGTACATAACCCATTTCAGACCAGGTCTCCTAAAACTGACTGTTTTTTTCCCATAATGAAAGAACATTATATTTTGTTGCCATCTCCCCAGTAATAGAACCGGGTGGACCGTCAATAAATTTGTGAACAAGAGTCCCCACTCCGTATTTAACAGTCATCTATGTCGGCATTAGTAAAACATGCTGGACTCTGTAGAATAGTTAGATTAGATTTAAATGGCTTTGACCTTAAATTTTTTTTAAGCCCTGATACTTGAGATGAAAAAGTCAATTTTCTCATCATTTGTGATACTTAACTCTGTTGAATGATATTTACATGCACAATGGCAGCCAACTGCAAAAGTGTTATTTCATAATATTATTTTGCATGTTTTTTTATTTTCCTTTGTGTTTATAATGCAGAGCAGAAGATGGAAATGACTTAGAGCAAAGGCTATTGAAGTTTAATACCTTAATTTGGCCACAGACAGATAAAGCCAATACAGGTGGATGGTAAGGTAGGATATTGTCTTGATTTGCCCTTACCACAGATGGGGATCTGATGGTAGGATATGAACCCACAGCCTTCTGATCATGAGTCCAGCATTCAAACTAAAGAACATCCCCATTTTACTGATTTCAGGTAAAAGTCCCATATATGGAGTACTATTCTTTACCTAATGAAGATTAATTTATTTCTTGGCTTCAAAAGCACACAGATAATACCTCATATTACTTTTGTAGAAAAGAAAACTTTATTACTTAGAGATATTTTTTTTAATGGATCACCTGAAGAACTGCTTGTTTCTTTAAATGAAGTGATCTACTAAATTAATTTGGTCTTTACTGAATAAAACAATTTTACAGCAGATGCCCTTATATGACATCTCCACTACAAGATGCATCAGCCATTTAATTTACTAATGAATATTACTAAAAGCAGCCCAAGCAGACCTCAGATTCCTTACCTAGCTGGCATTGCCCAATAACCTAATGCAAAGACAGTTATCCAAGAAATCTGATACAGTAGGATTCTTTCTGCATTCTTCCAATGCTGTTAACATTGTGTATTATGAAAACAAGTATTATTCTAAGATTTCTCTCTCTGCAACCTCACTCATATTTGAAAGGCATCATCTGCCTTATATAGAAAAGTCTTTAAGCCAGGATTTTGTACATATAATAAAATTGACTTCTGACTTGAAAACCCTTTATTCCGGGATATTTTCTGCCAGAGCCAATCCAATTCTAAAAAGTAGTTCTTTTAGAAATCCTTTAAAGTTTTATTCTATTTTTATTTTAGTGGCCATATTGGAAGGTGAATCTGTATCATTAATTTTATCTAAACTAGAAAGCTCTTTTGGTCAGGGTGTTTTCCATGAAATTTTGTTAAGCTAGGTCCAGCCATTTTTTGAGAATTTAAACTTTCTGTATAAAAGATTTTGTAGTAAATATTGCAGTTTTAATTTTGCTGGTAAACTGGCATAATTTTTTTAAAAAGCTGAAATCCCTATATGAAGGAATGCTCTGCCAAATTTTGTTGAAAATGGTCCAATGGTATTGGAGAAATTTAAAATAGCAAATGTTCCTGGACAATAAATAACATCTAATGCATAGCATATGGCAATACCAAAAGCTCGCTTGGCCATATGGCCAGGACAGCAAATAATTGCCCATGTAAAATTTAAATAAAATTTGGTAAAAGAATAAGAGACAACTACTAAATTAATGTGAGTACAACGATGTTATTAGGCTGGTAATTTTGTAGCATAAAAGATCAAATTTTGCAGCATCCAGACTTGGATGAGTTTGGATTTCATTTGGTAAAATTGACACATGTGATATATGGATGTAATTTTTTCTCCTAGTTTGATACATAACCACAATTTTCTTCTGGAATTCAACTGTCTGTGATGACTTATGTATATACCATTACCAGGCATTGTTTTGGTAGCAAAACATGGAATTCTATTGATTATATCTCCTTGAAAGATAATAAGATGGTGGATTGGATTTGGCTGTCAACTTTCAATGAAATGTGGCTCAATTTTACATGTAACTATCATCTATCTACACTGTAGCCATATTCTCAGATTGGTTCAATTTAACTGATACATACATTTGGTAAAATCTAATCTGGAAAGAAAAAAATTCTGATTTAAAAAAAGGTAATACCCTCTAACATGAAACCACAATTCATATACTTGACAGACAGATTTTGTGGGGCTTTTTCCCTTTCAACCACAATTATTTCTTACTCCTGACCTGTATTAAATCAATGTCAAAATGATAGTATATCAAGATTAGATACAAGTTGTCAAGTTACTGAATATTGAAATAGAATGATGTCAAAACGTTGCCCTTGAAAATCTAGAGCAGTTGGTGTCTGAAGAACTGTGGAACTATGAAAATAATACATGTACTCTGTAAAATTGTTTCAATGCTACATATAATAGTTAGTCAAATTCACAGGATAGACATCAATTCATACAAACTTCTTATTTGGAAGTGTCACCATAGAACAATGCTGCATCCTTGAACTGTTTAGCTTGCACATTTTCCACAGTATTTGTCCCGAGCTAAATATAGTGCATGAGTTCAGGAAATGTAGATGCTACTTATTGTTGCCTTGCTTACTAAAGACATCTGAACAGTACATTTACCATAGCTTTTAATAACCAACAAGAGGCATTCTGATTTAAATTAATAAATTTTTTTTGAAAAGATTGTGTAATTTTGTCCTGGCTTTTTCCAGACATTTTTCCTATAAATGTGTGGCAGCCATATATTAGTGAAATTTATTAGTGAGACAATCAAAAAGAGATATTACAAGTTGTGACAAAAGAGAAAACATTAAAATACCTAATTATTAAATGTACCAGGAAATGAGTAATTTTTTTAATCCAGAATTGCTGCTGCTTTAGAGTTAGTAATATTCTTCAATGATTAACTGGTTTCAATTCACAACTTCTTTGTCAACTCAACAGACTGTATATTGAATGTAAGCCAATATATGCCATTCTGACACCATGGCTATTTAAGAAACAAAGATTGACAGAGAAGTTACGAATGCAATGAATTGTTGTTCATTCAGAACTTTTCTGTCAACACAAAATCAGTCTAATTCAGGATTAGCAGTTCTTTTGGATAGATTGCAGTTTCTTTCTTGTGAAGACTTTTTATGTGATTTATGTGATTTAGATTTTTTAACCTAGCTCTAACAATTTTTCAGTCAAATCACTACAGTGTCTGCAGTGTGGCAGTAGATAGTGATGTCTAGCATTGGGGCATCATGCCACAGATATG
>QKMX01058249.1:0-11145 GCA_003401595.1 Venustaconcha ellipsiformis
CAAAACAATATCATTCAATACAAGATTTTGTTTTTTATTTCTTCACGGAATGACATCTTCAATATTTTGTCGTCGAGTATCCGCTGGTCGATAAACACAGTGTTACATGTAACTTTGGAAACTTTTCTTTATGTAAAAGAAATAATTTCTCTTGAAATTCACCACGAACTATATACCTACTCGCAACTATTAAATAATTTGCTGTCCACAAATTTAAAAAATCGTTCTTAGCAGTTTCAGGAATTATTTCACGCATTATTTCAAATTGTGTTCTATCTGGCTTTAGTCTGACTAATCTTTCAAACTCTTTCAGAGGTTCATCAATAGCTCTATGATCATCGGTTATCTCCTCATAATAATCCACAAACATTCTTAACCAATCGTGCTGAGACTGTCCAACGAATGATGGTATCTGACCTTGATAGCCTCATAATTATCGCAGTATTTTTTGTTAATAATCAGTCCAAAAATGTTTTAATATTTCCAAAAACACCGTAAAAATCACATCCCTGGTGATAATTTTAGGACTATATTTCTCACCCATTCGCACAGGTGTCCACGTATCGCCGCACCATTTAAAAAAACTCTAAGTTTGAGATTCTACTCCTTATTGTCTTATTTCTATTGCTAGTCTGTATGTAGGTGACAACACAATCATATCTAAACTCCGAAATAATTCAATGGCACGTGTTGTTTTACCAGAACCTTCAGGTCCATTGAGATGGAATCAAATACGAATGGTGATATTGATACTGGTGTTTGACTATCATTGCCGTCGTATATTTATTTGATATCAACATTGATATCAACATCTGCTGTTTTACAATATCCGAATATACTTTCTAGTTTTATTCTCCATGATCCCCATTCTCCTCTACCCTGTAACAGCTTTACCAAATCTAAACATTTTTTATTTATATTAAACAAATCCGCAGCAACTCTGACAGCGTAACATTGTCTGTCTGCACAATATATTTTACTAAAATAGTACATCTCTGATTTTCAATGTAGCTAATATTTTTTACCGTCGTTCGTCACTCATTCGAACATCAACGACACTGGTGTCGTTTATGATCCTAAATCTCAACCGAGCATGAGACTCACCATTGTTGCGAAATTCTTTTTTACCTTCACGGATACGATCGAACATATCGCTATTTATCACGGTCTGATATAACATCGAAAAATTAAAGATAGATTTTGGTCATGTGTCAATATCGAATCCTGCTCTGGAAGGTGCAGTTGTGGATAATCTCTCAAATGCCTCCATACTATATTTAAAGCTGATATATGTTTAATTAAACTTTAATTATATGGATAATGATTCAAGCAAACAACCGATGCCGCTAGCTTATGATTTTAATTTAAGTTCCTTGTAATAAATCATTTGTGAATAAATTTTTTGGCCAACACAAGCAAAGCTTCCGTAGATGGTGTCTAGGACCACAACAGTGTTTACGATGCTGTGTTTGAGTTAGGGGAGAAACACTGTTATGTGTAGCGTGTGGTAGTAAAAGATACAAAGAACTGAAGCGATATTATGATAAGTAGGCTTCAAGTGAATCCCCGTTAAAAACTGCCGAAGGCTATCAGGCCAGATTTCAGAATAATCATTTAGACAAATACTATTACATATAAATGAAACAAAATCATTCTGTAAAACGTTCCATCTTACAAATTTATCAATCTTCTTTTGATGGTGTAATTAGAATTTTTTTATTTAAAAAAAGTTGGTAATGTTGATTAAGCTGATTATTAGATTTAATGCTGGTTCGAATTCATATGTTTTCAGGGGATCATCAAAGACGAACTATTATTGATCACATAAATTCAGACACGAAATATAATTTTTAAAGGATTTGCGTGTTGTTACACAGCCATAATAGTGCATGTGGAGATACTGGGAGATGTAAAATATTTGAAAAGAGGTCGATTATATCCATAAATACAGAGACTGGTAAAGATAAAATTTTCCCAGCAATGGCGGCACCTGGTAAATATCGTTGTCAGCGTGCGGTACAATTTGCTGCAAATAATGCTACAAATGCAGCATATTCAACTAAATACGATCAGTGGACAATTTTTATGATGCTACAATTTCTGAGTAAAACAAAAAATATTGTAGTTGACAAAGGGAATATATATGTCATCACAGACAAGTAGTTGTCTCCCTTTTTGTTATTGCTTGTAGAATTTACTGATAAAGATATGTTTTATTACTGATAGAAGTAACTAAGAATGTATGGCATTGTAGTCTAATCGTAGTATTTAAAAGTCTCCAGTCCAGACATCTCAACGTCTTGGAACTTTTAATTGCAATAAATATATCCTCAAACAGAACAAACAAACCCTCAGCTGTGATATTATATTGTACACATATATAGATCACAGCAGACGTTATTGTGCCATGGAAGGTGCTTGTATAATACTGATCTAGTACAAAAAATCACTGCCAATATTTGAACAGAATTAAACTTAGGGAGATGAAATATCTGAAAATAGAATACGTAACTGTAAAGCAAACATGCAATGAAACTGAAAACAATAATACAGATTGCTGGGCAAAAATTATAACAGATAGGTATGCGAATCAAATAAATCCATGCATAAAAATACCAAGGTTTTATTTTACGCAGTAAGGAAAAACTCCTAGATGCAAATGAAAAGCCCAGTAAATTCTTTCATCAAATGGAAAATAGAAAAGTGAAAAAGATAATATAATCGAAATTGAGTATAATAATAAAGTAAATTAATCAAATACCGATATTTTGCAATGATTCAAAACTTTTTACACTGATTTATATACAAACGAATCTATAAATGAAACATTCCTGATGTATTTTTCAACGATCTCCCCCCCCCCATTGACTAAGGAAGACAATAAACATATGATGGGACCAATCACGCGAGAAAAAATTTAGAATTGTCTCAAAAACATTTAGGATGATAAATCCCCCCGCACCAGACAGGCATTTTGTGGGGCATTGAAACTGTTGGCCAACTTTTCTTCGAATGCACAACAATACTCCCACTACAGCATATGGTGATCAAGTGGCTAAATAGAATAATCAGTAACTCCTTCGTTACCTTCTATACATTTCTTAAGTTTGGTTTAATCCCGGTAGATGCCCATCTCCGCAAATCCGGTGTCAAAGATATATGCCTTTTATTGGCAGCGGAGTATAAGTATGTCATATGGTTYAAGCGTATTCGCTCGTATTACCATAAAGAAGCAGTTAGTAGCAATGCATTGATATTGGTCTTGAAATCTAGTCTCTATTGCAGAATTAAAGCAGGCTTCTCTAGATTTAAGGCATTGGAGTTTTTATGGAATTGGTGTTCAACAGGTCTATTTTGTTCCTTATACAACTCCGCCAAGCAATTCGACTTTTAAAAGGAACATAAAACGTTTGATATCCGCATGAAACTTATAAAGACACTTGTTATGGCAAATCTGGAACGAGGTATCAGTTATCAAACCTTGCCTCTATCTGACCCCCCTCAACGAACACTCAGCAAGACTTTCTGGCGGTCTTTCTATATACATCACGTGAAGCTATTACATCATATGATGCTATGCAATTACCTAATCTAATCAAACGTTTCAACATTTTATTTTACCGTATTACCACTATCACATCTACCACTGATGTATACTTTCGTTTTCATTTTCGTATTCATATGCTTTCTAATATAACAATACAAAGTTTATTACTATCCTGCTGGAAATCATCCATCTTATATTTCTTCTTAGTACACAGTGCCGCGTACACACGCATAACTGGTGAAACTTTTTGATAGCGTTATCATGTATATCACATTGTCCGCACAAACCTTACTCTCTTTGTCATATAATGTCCGTTAGCATAAATATTTTTATATTGTATGATATAAGTGCACGCCAGCACATGTAATATTGTAAATATTTAATAAGAATCTATGGAAAGCAAGAAAGAAAATCCCACAGTTTGCTCCCAATTCTTAATGTTTCTTCCATATTCCCCTCTCTCTTTACCTTAATGATTAATGGCCTATAATTACACCTGGCCGGACGCTCCACAATATATCAATGGACAACTCACTACTCCAAACCACTACCAGAGCTCTAAGACGTATAGTACCAGATAAAGACTCTGATATACAACAGATAAAGCAGAATAAACAAATAATGTACACTAACACAAGCTGAGATACGGATGAAAAGCAAAGCAGATAAAAGACAGGCACCACTACAAATCCATCTTGCTACAAACATGTAAAAACCCAAGAAATGAGAGTACTCTAATTAGAACAGAAGTCTCACCAAGTAGATAAAATGGCCTGAATAGAGAATTAAAAATACAAAGCACACAGAAATACGCGCCAAGGCGCAAACTAAAATCTCCCTAACACAAAATCTTATCATAAACCAAGGCTTATGAACTCCAGCACAGCAAGAACGTACTAAATATGAACAAAAATAATCACTATATTGGAAAGTGGAAAACAACTGGGAAACTATTGATTAAAAGGCAGTCTCAATATCTGCAAAACAACAAACACAATAACTCTTCTACACACTGGACAATGAATCTGGCAAAGTCAGCACGCGAATATAATTGTATATGGAAAAGGACGGGAAACAAATCCACGGACTAATATAATCTGAAAGAAAAGGATGACAGACTTAGGCTTAAGCCAGAATTGAATGCAGTCCCAATGCAAGCCAATACAAATGGGAGCGAATAAATTTAACCGACGTTAATGTGATAAAAAGACTTAAAATATGACAAACAATAAAAAGGCAACCCTGCAAAAATAAAAAAAAATCAAAACTAAAACAAAGCACAAAATGGTACAGGGAAATGACAAGGAAAACAAGTATGGATACTTTTGAAATACAGGATTTCACTTCTCAGTCAAAGCCAGCCATATATGTTGGGATAAGACAAAGAAGTGTCAACAAACGTAACAGTGCTACAGTGTTTTAATAAAGCAGAAAATGCAGAAATATATAAAAATACAGAATTTATTCAGAATCTGAATATTATTTCGTTGTTCATGAATTCGGCGACAGATGCTATTATAGTAGTGGTGAGCCAATTACAATATCCGAATTCATCATATACTTGGCAGGTTATTCCTTTTGCCTTTTTATTTTGTATTCCCATTAATCACGATCATCGACGATATTCTTCGCTGAGATAGGTATAATTCATGTTTTTATTGTGATTGTGGTTAGATTATGTGATTCAGAAATTATTTATTTATTCAGAAATGTAATTTATTCAGAATTTATTGTGATTTATTCAGAAATAATTCAGACATAATTTATTTATTCAGAAATGTGATTGATTCAGAATTTATTATGATTTATACAAAAATAATTCAGAAGCAAAAATTCATCAGAAAATTATGAAATCTACACAGCATTCTTCATTGAGATGGGTACAATGCCTGACTTTGTCATAATTCTGTGATTCGGAAGTGGGATTCATTCAGACATAATTTATTAATTCAGAAATAATTCAGAAATAATTTATTTATTTAGAAATTATAAAATCTGTACAATATTCCTTGTCAAGATGGGCATATTGCCTCACTTTATCATGATTTTGTACACTCCTTTGTTTGGATAGGCATATTGCCTGACTTTGTCGTCACTGTGGTCAGATTCTGTGATTCAGAAATATTTATGCAGAAATATATTTTGTATTTAAAGAAATAATTTATAATGTAAAATCTAATGAATCACGAAAACATTTCATCAACTATTACTGCTATTACGAAATTACAGCACAGTGGTGTAAAAATATCTGACCAGATTGATTCCGAAAAGATAATGAGCGACTTTGAATGAATACAGTTTTGGAGGTAAGAAAATAGTTGATTCTGCAGGCAATGTTAAAATCGCTGGCAACAATCACGGATACGCAAGTGAAATTATTTGTGCCGTTATCATGGGCCATCGAGCTGGTTAAGTTAGAATTATCTCCCGAAAACGAAACGACTCGTACAAGTTGATAAACGAGAACGTAGAAGAATTAGTGAGATATAGGGAAGTTGAGTGTGTCATTGCACCGATTGTAGATATGAGATTGCAGCGATGAAGATGACTATGTCACCGACGATGACATCGAATCTAGAAGACCATATTGTAAAGTTGTTCTTGCAGGTTTCAGACCGTAATACAATTAATTGTTCTATCATGGCCTATTGTCTCAAGAAACAAAAATATTTTCCGTAACTATGTTACGGCGGTGATAGTTTTTGACATCTTTTTGCTTGATGTTTTCGACGACAGCGTCGTCACGAATGCAGATACAGATTTATGCTAAGCGTCTCCGACCTACGGTCCAGCAAATGGCCATTCTGGTTAGTGGGTCTGAAATTTATCCGTGATAAGAAACGATTATGACAGGGCAGTCAAACAACATTAATTGGTTTTGATACAATCAAATAACCTGGAAGGACCTGAGGTGTAAATGAGTACAGAATGTATCCTTGTTCCGCAGTTTCCACTACGATGATTTGATTTAGCAGTGTCAAATTGATAACCGCCGTCTACGATCACATACTATATCGACCGCGATGGGTGATATGATATTAATGATGGTCGGCGAAACATGACGGTCTTCGTTGTAAGGATTATTATTGTATCAGAGGTTATTCGAAGGTGGGTTTATTTTTTCTCCATGACTCAAGTATCGCGTAAAACAAATCTACTACGCTAAATTCATTGTTTTGGGATGATATTATACTGACTTTCTTCTAAAGACTATTTGTACTGAATAGTAGAAACAATTTATCAATACCGTTCTTTTTAACTTTTTAGTAAATAACTTTTCAGCAAATTTAGCGTATTCATCTGCTACATGCATCATACTTGTATAGTCAGATATTACTCCGTTTAGATGATTAATTGATTCAATAATATATTTTGTTAAAAAGCTGCTCTAATGTTTTGTTAAATCAATAATTAAATCATTAACGTGTTCTTGAATTATATTAAATTCATTATTTTATCTAAATAACACATTAGGTCTAATTTCAACACCAAGATAATTGAACCTTCATACGTTATCTGATAAACACCTGGTAATAAAAATATTTTTGCTCGTTCACGATAAAATATTCATCAACTTTTCCATGCGTTCCTATATCTGTTTTCAAGTGTTTTCATAAATGTTTGCACCATCGTCAAAAATTCATCTAATCGTCGTTCGGGTGGACCTTCAAATAGATGTGCAATATCTTTCCATCGTAACACTGATCTAATCGAACTCGGATAAATATCTACAGCATAATCCGGAGAATTTGTTTCAATCGCAGATGACAGTGTTGGCTCATGGATGGTAGTAGCGATTATTGATTCTTTTCCGGTAACTGATCAAATTCTGCACTGGAATTCTTTTTTGATTTATTTCTATTTGATAACTGCCCGTTGGAATATTGATTATTGGCCATTCAGAAGTTTCAACGGGTTTGTTTTTATTTGCAAATACCAACGATTTATTTGGTTGTAATCCCACCAAACGACCATTAAATGATGTTAGGTCAACTATAATAGACTCGTAATTGAGACAATCCTATCTCGGACAATGGTATAGCACTTGAAAAATTAATACCGAATTCAGGCAAAGTCGAACTCACCGATATCATTGTAGTTCTTGCCGGAGCTGATTAAACGATGTAACTAACGATGTCATTATTATACTATTATAACGATGTAACTGACGATGTCATTATTATACTATTATACTGCGTCACCACCGAATACTTTCTTGTAGATCTTTATTGCGGTATTGTATTTTTCGTCTGATATCATTCCATCGCTGAGTGACGAAGAAATCAGTTATGATAATTTAGGAAATGCGGTAGCTGCTGTATGTAATTTCATCATGTATTCGTTCAATTTTTCATTCGTGCACGTATTTATCTTATTTGCGATCATGTTAAATATTCCAGCGATCGATGTTGAAGATGAAACAATAATTGTTACAGCGATAGGCGTCGTCATCTTTAACATTGATAATACTACGCCGGCTCCAGCAACTTGCAAAGAAACCGAATAGACCAAAAATTCACCGAAGGTTTGCACGTCTACGATATTTCTTTATTTTGCTTTATAATCAGCGAGGATAGTTTTTAATTTCTTCAGCCATGCCATTACTTGATCTTATCTGTCCCTGTAAGCGCTGATTGCGCTGTCGTCAATCATTACAGTTTAGTTGATGTCTAAGACAGCGCAAGTAAGATGATGTGGTTATTTTTTATCGGAAGGTTCCAGTATAAATTTTTCTTCGGCGTCTTTATTTAACACTACAGCCGCGGTTCCAGAAAAAGCATCAGTTGAATGACGCCATGGAAATGTAAAATTATCTTGAATTTTGCAGACCTGAACACGGACAGCCTATGCACGTCAGTGAGCTGTATGTTTGATAGAGTTATTTTACAGTGTCCACGTTGATGAATCGGATGATACCGTGTACACGATATTGTTAACTCCTCCATGAGGAATCTTAATCAGATCGCTTTCTTGAACGATATTATGAATTCAAAACGGCTGGTGGACTTCCAAGAAATTCATTAATGGGTCTCTTCACGCTTCAGCGAAAATTGAGAACAGTTGTACTTGATTAGTAAGATCAGTTTTTAGTGTGGTTATTCCATCAATGATGGTAGCTAATGAAATTGTCACTGTAATTTTCTTATCATCTACATATTTTTTTGTTACAGGGTCGAGATTATCCGTCGGTTTTCCTATGTTGGTAATTTTATTATTATTCATCTTGAGAACGCTGTGCATGGCATCACCGAATCTTAACACCCTATCATTGATACACTACGCAGTAATAATACAAAGAACAAGTTTACCTCCTCTATCATACAGAACAATAAGTCCTTCTTCCGAATAATAATATCACTGACTGAAATATTACTCGTCTTTAGTTTTTCTTCACAGTTTTGAAGTATGACAAGTTTGTTTGGGTCAACGTTGGCAATATTGAACATGTCAAATAAGTCATAATTTATCAGCTGTGTTATTCGCTTGAGTAAATCTTCGGATGTTACTTGTTGACGTTTGTTTTTAACTGATCGTCCATAAATTTCTACCTTTACATGGTTAGCGATTATTTAGTGTATATTCATGTACAACTTTATGAGGTGGTTTCGTTGATCATGATACAGCATCACGTACCGCTAGTGATTCACGACCACATATTGCTGGATCCAATATTTTTTTGTGCTGGAATCGTTGAATACCAGATTGGGATATTTTGAAATCTGTCTACGTGTTTCATAAATTCTACAGATAACGCCAGTCCGTATGAATCGAAATAAATAATTTCACGTAGATCAAAGGCGTATGCGACCCAGTGAGTGCCAGAACCAGTTGATGAATCAAGATTAATAATACCTGTTTCTGACAGATTTGGATTTTTGATAATTGATCACGCATAAAACCACTTCGGAAATTATTAATAAGCAATCATGCAGCAGGATCGAGTAAACCAAAATTCGATAGTGGAACTATCGGTGAAAAAATCAGCGAGTCCCTTAAATTCTTTGTTCGGATCCTATGGATCAGCCTCAAACGTTTTTTCGAGATCCTGGATGTCTCTGACCGTGACCTCCTCTCCGAATTTTTAAAATATGTTTCCTGTTCCTTTTTTTGGTGCCATTCCAGCAGTTGTCCCAACTGCACCTAACGCAGCAGTTTTTGCAATAGCTGGAGTTGTCGCGAATATTAATGCTGTGATAGCTGCGAGAAGCGGAAATATTCCTCCGGTTTTAAAAGCAGCTTTGACCGCGCTCATGGAAATATTTAATCGAATTCTTTAATTGGCGTTGAATCTCTTAAACTCATGTTCAGTCAACGACATTTTTTTTTGTTTTGCACCTGACATTTGATAGTGTTTAAATTATATTTTTATTCCGTATGGTGATGCTGTCGATGATTGAAATAATTTAATCTGACCCGAAGTCAGACTGACACTGACATGCAGATATGACATTTATGATACATTTCTGACTTTTAAAAGTGATGCAGTCATCAAAAATGACCTTTCGCACGTTTCTGCAGGATCTAAAGATGTGCGATAGCGAAATCGCGCATGAAAATCGTTTGTTACCCCTTTGCAACATTGCTCGACGTGATCCAAAACCGAGGTAAAATCTAGATCAACATTAATAATCATATTTTTCACGTCTGCAGCGGCATATTTGGCAGCGTTCTGTGGTCGTCCTACTTCATACTGGCTGTATTCAGGATGATCAGAAGTATTCTTGGAAAACAACTTTGATGGACCTGTTGATTTTGAATAATCATATTTTTCACGTCTGCAGCGGTATTTTTGGCAGCGTTCTGTGGTCGTCATACTTAATACCGGTTGTATTCAGGATGATTAGAAGTATCCTTAGAAAGCATCTTTGATGAACCAACTGATCTTGAATAATCATCGCTGTACCTTGCAAGGCCAAGTATCGTCGTGGCAACGTCAACATCTGTTTCAATTGATTCAATATTTCTTCCGTCGATCATGTATGTGGCACCTTCGAACAACACCATGATTACGCTGTTAACAAAACCAACAATGATATCAGCTCCGTATTCGGTATTATCTGTTTTTAAAATTTCATCTTCTTTTTCTATAAATGCTTCAGCGGGCAATAAATATATACTTGTATGTTAAACTTGTAATTTAAATCGCCCACGCTGATTTGGTTGCCGTGCGTCGCAATAATAATACTTATAATCACGCAAGGATTCATATTTGAGAACTGGCTCATCCATGTCTAAGGCGGGATTGGATATCCGTTTAAACATCTCTTTTGATATTGATCAGAGTCTAACTCGAAATCCACTCCCCACTATCAGACTTGCTGATACAGTTTACCCCTCTTCTGCTAACTCCCCTTTGTTTTGATTTGCGGCTTGATTTATTATTTACTAACACTTGCAGGCATCACCTAAGTGCTGGGTAACTTTGCTGTCTGAGGTTGAACCGCTCTCAGTCTGCGTATTAATTGTACTAGTCTATTCTTGAATGCAGATAATTGTTTACTAATAACGTCACGAACAGTACTAAAACCTTTTGCACAAATAACATCAATATATTTCGTGCATGATTGTTTTGCAATCGGTATCGCTTTTGGAGCAAT
>QKMX01058309.1:0-17182 GCA_003401595.1 Venustaconcha ellipsiformis
GTTATATTATTGTAAGAGTTTATTTAATATGGGAAACGTTCTCTAATCAATTTTAAAGCTCATGTACATTAAGGCGTCGACAGTTCTCTTTGGAAATTGTTTTTGGGTGAAATAATTCACTTTATACTAGCAATCTATTCTAGTAATGTGAAAAAAGTTAATTTTGCTATTATTACATTTATTAAAGAGATTGAAATTATGTTAACGTAACATTAAGGTTTCTTACATCTTTATAGGAGTCCTTTCCATTATAATTGTCATAGCATGTTATCTGCATTACTGTTAATTGTGAATACTAATATGTATTTGCTGTTACATATTTGTTTGTGCGTGTGTGCGTGCGCGCGCGCGAGTGTGTGTGTGTGTGTGTGTTTGTTTGATAGAATCGATAAGCATATTCTTTCAGTATTTTTTAAAATTCCCTTGTCGCTTTAGGAGCCAGTGCCACATTTTGCGTCCTTATGTGTAGGTCATTCGCAAATGCATGCTCAGTCCTTCAGATCAACTCATTTTTTAATTCACAGCTTTTCTGTCAGTCAGACAAAATAAATTTTGCTCGAACAAAAAGCGGTTTATCTGCAAATTTAATACGCCGACATTCGTCTGATGCTCGAAATCTCGGCAATACTATTTCAACTATTTCAACTATTTTAAATAATGAGTTTGGCAAAATACTCGAAAGCACCAGAAAGAGTGTTCTAATCGAGTACTATCCATTATCTAACATTGGACTTTTACGACATCAAGTGCTATCCATCACATTTTCTCATGTCACGACTCTATGATCTTATACTAATCAACCGAAAAGAGAGGAAGCCAACAAATTTAGTAAAAGCAAACAAATGATTTATTTTCTTAGAATTGAAAATGAAATTGTCATGAGAACCAATATTATTTCAACTAATTCCAAAATAGTGACCTTGTATCAACATCCCTAGCATGTTACGATAAAAATGACCAATTCTTAAGTAAATAACTCTTCCCACTTGACCTATTTCGCAATTGATATTATTTGAAAATACTTTCAATTTCTCCAACTGTAAACAAGGTCACGTCTGCTTACTTCCACTTAAGTTAATTAACCTGAGAAATATCAGATACACCATGAGTTTCCGAGAAGAAAACCAATGTACTAAAATCAAATCCAAGTAAAAATGTTTGCAAAATTTTCTAAAAGTTTGGTCTACACTAATGGACAAAGGTTAGCCATGTAATATGCTGTTTACAATCTACAATCATGGATAAAACATTAAACACACACTATAGATATGCATAATACGTCATGGTTTTGAATAGTTCTTTGTTGCTATTCTGGGTGGAAACATGAAAATGCTAAAGCAGTCGAAATACATCATCGTCACTAACATCGACAACAACAACAACAGATTCTAAGGTGTATTGTAATACCCAATCAAACTGAATGATGTCGTCAAATACAACGTGCTGGGAAACACAGTCGCTCACTTGTCAAGATTCATTGCTTTCCAGGTAAATTTTGCAGTCGTTTCTTACGATAACGTGGAAAACACCCATCACGTTCAATGATAATTTGTGCATCCTCATTATCCTCCTGTTATTAAATAGTATTTTGTCTGTGTCAGTATTAGTATAGATGGAGAAAATATTGTATTCTAAAATGAAAAGGCCACAGTAAAACTAGACTTTGGAAAAAGACTCGTCAGTGAAAGATTCAGAGATCTCCAGTGTATCTATAAGTCTTTAAACAACTAGGATATTTTTTAGTAGGAATGTATCCTTTAAAATATGCAGCTTACACGCAAGGCAAAGACTTTCTCTAAAACGTTTCTGTTTCAACCAAAGAGGTTTTGATGAAGGTAGGAACAGGATGTGTTTATTATGCCCTACCCCATATGACACTAAGGCATGACAAAATGGATTGATGTCGGATGGATGGGCATTATAGTCTTTTCATGCACAGTAAGTTTATATATAGAGTGGGGATGTCCATGTTTATTTTTAATATAAGTTAGGACCAAGTGGCAAATTGGACACACACACCAATTGGAGTGATCATAAACTCCGCAACGGATTTGATTAGTTTGGCTTGCGTATTCCCAGAAGATCGAATCCAAAGTATTTTCAGAAACAGTGTGCACATCACGAACTTGCTTTTTGAACGGTGTTTGAGGACATCACGATATTCAACAGCTGTTGAGTCCAATTTAGAATTTTTTATGAGGCAATGTTTTAAATAGGGGTTCAATCTTACACCGGCTGTAATGTCACTTTCCATTAATCACATACAGGTCAATTTGACATCAACGTCATGCCAAACGCTACTTATGCGAGAAGGCAACGGATCCTATAACATCGAATTGTCAGGCAATATAATTAAAATCAGATATCCACATTCCTACTTGGAGATCTGATGGGTATCAATGAAAGGTACTGCTCTGTTGACTTTCTTGTTCGCCAGTCAAACCACGACTTCACATTTTTGGAAGTGACCACGTCATTCGGAACATGTCGTTACTAAGGGTGATTCTCAGTAACACTAATTAATAACTCTTTATTTGAAATGCTACAAACAAGATGCGGACTGAAAATTAAAAAAAGTCACCAAAACATAAAGTTGTATTGGTGTCTGTCATATCTACTATGATCTGAATGTTATCAGATTTGCCCGAAAACCTGTTTAATTTCGTATACCCATTAACATTGGACCACAGCTTCTTCTGACTGGCAAAAGGACCAACGCTATATTCCCAACTACAAATTTCCATATGCTCTTCCCGCGGTTGTGATTTTTCCCGCACCGCCTGTCCGACTTCGCAAGTGCATCGCATGCTAGCCAAGAAGAATTTTCCAACTTTTCTGGCAACTACGAGACGAACTGATAATAGCGGACCATAAGCCCCATACAATATTTTATATTCAAATAACATCCAAGTGCACCTTGACGTACACTTCAAAAGACACTATACAGGAATTTGCAGGTAAAGTATTTGATGGTTTATTTATTCACCACCAATCGATCTGTATCGAATTATTGGAAATGGAATACTTCCCAACTAAGACATGTTTTTTTTTTATACGACTTAATTTAACACGTTAGAACTATTGAGTGCAACAAAGAACATCTGTCACATATGTTCAGTGATTTGCAACTTCGCTTGCGATTATGTATTGCAAAATGTTGTACAGTGCTTAGTTACCTGTGTAGGACAACTGGAATATACCTTGAGAAGTCGAAGTACATGACGTCGGAGATAATACTTTATAATTTGGGGAGCTAACTTTGAGAAATTTTGTAAGTGTCACTCTGTCATCATAATTATGAATCTATGCAAATAACACATTCAAAACAAATGCGTTACCAGCTGAGTGAACGCCTATCTAGTCGATGTATTCAGATTTACGTTGTGATAATTCGGACTTTCTCCCATCTGAAATCGTCTCGTTTAGCACTCTATTTTTCTATCCAGAATTAACGCGGCTATTTCTGCAAGACTAAAATGTGCAACAGATGTTCATCTATTTAATAAACTACAGAAATATCAAACATGTTTGCTTGCCGGAACATTTCCAGCATTAAATAAACTACAATATATTAAGACTATCTTAGCTCTTTCTGTCATTTCTGCCATTTGATTGAATGTGATGTATGAGAGATATATTACGAATGGAAACAAACACTTATATCTCCACATAAATCTTTAGAAAACTAAGGTTATGATCAAGGCTTTTCCTTTCTATAGTGATCGTCTCCAACGTAAGGTCGTCTTAATAAAATCGGAATTCTAAGTGGTCGTGAAATATCTTCTCAAACAGAGCTATACCAAGTCGTCCATCTTTGTTGTCTTGGTCTGGAAGTTCTGACGTTGGTGTACACGTCTCTCAACATCGCCATACAGAATAAACACATTTTTGGCAGTGTTTTGGCCAATTCTCTGTCTAGGAGGTCTAGATTCTGCATACAAAATGGTCCCTCCATCCATCGGTTTTTCATCGCATTTGCGCACTATGCTGATATATATTTTTGTGACAGGAGGAATCATAAACTTTCAATCTGGTTCTCCGCAGTTGACCTTTCTACCAATTGGCGATGTTTTTTTTTGTTTTGCTTATGCATTCTATCCCCTTCCCCCTCACGGTCTTTGAACTGATAATTATACTGGACCCGAGGGGCCAGAAGTGCAAAATGTACGACGATGGTTGCCTGGATTGATTTCATAAGGTCTTTGTCTTAAGTTCTATCATGTATAGTATTCATTTTGCCTACAAACATAAAATATAATGTTAAAAATATCTTTAGTCACACCTTTTGTAATGATTGACATTCTGCTACATACTGACCACCAGGATTTCGTGTAAATGTAGAATTTAAATCACTTCTTAATAAAGCTCATAACCCTAAACTTAACATTTACTTCCACATTTAATGACCCTAAACTCCTATTTTAATGAAAATCACCATCCCATTTGCGCCTATTTTTAAAACTCATTCACTAACCATAATCTCTATTACCACCTGTAATGCCCCTACTCTCCTGCTTAAGTTATATTTAGTTTCCAGTTTTGAAAACCAATGAACTAAAGGACTGTGTGGGAGAGAATGTGCATGTGAACACCGAGAAAATTAAAGCCCAGTTAGCCAAGCTATCAACTAACAACACTGAAATCCCTTGTAAAGTTAAAATGCAAACCCTATTTTGTAATATCTATATTCATAATAAACCCTCCTTTTAAAAACATGACTACTATCATCATAATATTTACATATCAGTACCCAATTATTTTCTATCCACCACCTAGTAAACTACTATCCAACGCTCACATATATATTGTCCTCCAATCAAGAATCTACTTTCACCACGTAGTTATCTATTATCCACCAATCCTTTTTCCATCACACTGTTATTGACTATCCAAAACTCAATAACCTATTATCCAACAACCACTTATATACTACCAATGATCTGCTACCTACTATCCAACACTTATTTATTATCTACCAGCGAATTATCTACTATTACCACTCAACTATATGTTATTCACTAACAAGGGACTTATTATCCATTTGACCAATTATATACTATCGATATAAAAAGTTATCGACTTTCCAGCACAAAGTGATTTGCTATCCACAATCAATATTCTATAATAAAGCTAGTGTATGAGCTTTTTTATTTACGTCTCCGTTTATAGTCTTGTTAAATTTAATTCTTATTTGTTGTTGTTACTAGGAAGTTATTTCTCAACCCGAGTAATTAGGCAGTTTCTGGGAATAATGTTCAGCATTCACAAGATTTTTATGATAGCATGAATTGATTTCATAAACTGGATCTTCTCTAAATTCTCTGGATTTTTTTTTTTTGCTATGCTCGTTTAGTAAACTGAAATAGTAATGATTCTTTGTAGGTGTTTGTTAGTGTTTTGTATTGCACTGAAGTTCTAATATTCGCTTTAGAAAGACTTTTGTTGAACCGTACAAGTGTGAAACGAGAAAAAACAATCATGGAATGAAATTATTCAGGTTTTGTGATATGTGGTCATGGTTGGTTTTAACAAAATGTTGTCGTGCTTGTACTGGTAATCTGCTAATCATCAGTCAAATATCAACTTCCACATTACAATAATCGCTGCCAAGAACTAATTTATTATTAGTTTACCAATTTTCTACTATCTAGTGCCCCGTAATGTACTATCCACTAAACACTTATGTGCCACCAACACTCCAGTTATCTACTATTCACTAATCAGTTATATACTATCCAATACCTAGTTATCTACTATCCAATTCCTTTTTATCTACTATCCAATACCTAGTTATATAGTATCCAATACCTAGTTATCTACTATCAAATACCTATTTATCTTCTACTATCAAATACCTATTTATCTTCTATCCAACACATAGTCGTATAATATTCAGAGCCCAGGCTAAATATACTATCCACTAGCTAAGTATCTATGTCAACATAACGTTACATATTACTCACATTTAGGTCTTTCAGTTTGATATATTGCAACAAACTATGACATTATCTACACTCTTAATTATATCATCAAAAGCTGGTTTGTGTCAAAGCAAATTCTCCTTGTTTGTATTCCAGATTTTGTAGATTTCTGTTAACGTAATATGAGGTCAAAGTTTCATTCATCAAAATCAATCCAAAGATATGATTGAACATCTTTCACTGGCACGGTAGATCATTTGTAACGGTTGGAATTTATTGTTCTAAATGTAGGTGGAGTGGTTCGACAAAATGGAAAGTGCTGAAGTTAATTTTGGTTTTCCGTTGATGAAAACCACCAAACTCACATAAATCCAGATGTATTAGCGTTCTTAGCTTTACAGTAAGATAATGTTGTCATGTAGATATATTGTTAGAACGTAATGAATATGAAATTTGCAGGTACATTAAATTAAATTTGAGAATGAACTTTTTTAACAATGACATCATGGCCTTACTTGTTTTACTGAATAAAGGGAATATATCGAATCTTGACAACTATAACACAGCACACAGGAAAGACATGACAAATATACTTAAAATAATATCTGCATATTTGTCTTGGATTTTTGTCATTTTGTGTTTGGTAACATAATTTGCACATATAATATATTCCTTTCACCAACTGCAATGCAAAAAATATCATATAGTGGCAAATAATATGTGGACAGTATAGAAAACACAATAGCCTTGCATGGGAAATACATTACTGGGAAACTGGGTTGGATTATATGGGGTATATGGGAATTTAACATTTCGGCAAAATTTGGGATGTTATAGGACTGCTGAGAATGTAACCTTATGGTCATGTTTCGGAAGGTTTTATGGTTTAGTTTTTTTACGGTACAGAGATACATCTAGGTTATTTGGTGCTGAGGTAATTGGAATAAAGTGTCTTGCCCAAAAACAGACCACGGTAGCTGACCTGGACTGGTCCGATTGTAAGATGCAAACCCTCTCCCTTTTGGTTGTAAGTTCGGCAATCAAGCCACTAAGACACCGCGGCCCCTGTTTCGGACGGTGTTGAAAATTAACATTGCTATTGGGCAGTAAGTGAATTTAACATAGATGGGCCTATGGTATGGGAATGTAACATTATACAGCCATATCTTAAAATGACACTTTTGGGAGTTATGAACATTTTATATTAAGAACGATATAATGAATCTTATGGCTTAAATAGATTTTTGTAGTACATTTAGCACTGTGTGATGTTGGGAATTTAACATATGTGGGCACTTTATGGTTTATGAGTATATATGACACATCTATGGACAATCAAGGATACATCCTCACTGGCCAACACCGTTTCTGGATGGCAATATTTATCCGGACTTACTATAACCTATTCCGACTGATCAATACTATTTTGACTGACCAATGCATATTGTAACGGACCAATATTTTCATGATGTTAATTGTATCGTTGGAGGTACCTTACCGGGTTAACATAACTCTGTTTGGCCACAAAAATCCTTCCGAACATACTTGCAAAACCCGAATATGTGACTGAGGGTAACCACGCATGAAGACAGCAGTTGGGGTCCATGAAGTTGTAATAAACGTTGTGCAAGTCAAAGTTTAGATTCGGGTTTGTAATTTTTGCATAGGAACACCATAAACATTAAGTGCGTGCGGCCAGCGTACTAGCGGATTTGTTGACCACGAAAATACGTTGAATAAATTCATTAGTGAGTTTACTAACGGGAGCTGGCATTGTTGCTGTCGATGTAAATGTAATTATCTTTCATGATGACCAATTCACAGATTGTCGTAGACGATCCCAAATCGATTGAACCGCCTGCAATCCTAGATTTTGTTACCGATCCGCATCAAAGTTTAGGATGCTATCAACGACTCGTATTGTGATTTGTTTAGCAATCGGTGCTGCGCCTATAGACAGGGCCGTGGGCACATTTGTGCATCTGTAAGTAATCACCAAGGCCATATCTATGATATGACATATGAACGTTTTTTCACCTTGACAACTCGTACTGATATGATACGTCCACGTAATAATGTCATTATATTTGAACATGAGGTCGATATCTAATGTACAGATGTATAGCAAAGTTCTCGCGCATGTCTAACATATGCCCGTTCTGGTCCACGAGGGTAAAACGAATACGTGCCAACCAATCAATATGATATGGAAAATGCACAGGCGTAGCAGGAGTGATAGATAACAGATCACCTGGTCGTAGCCAAGACAAATAATATATAACTGCGAACTACTACTGATGACATCATGGTCAGATTGAAGATAGTTGTATTGGTGATCCCAGCAATATAGCTGGCACCGTCTGATCCTGCAAACAAAATTTGTTTGTGGTGGAAATCTCATTAATATCTTTAGGCGAACCAATCATTTTCTCAACATTGATTGTGCAATATCAACCCTGTATGATGTTGATTCGCTTGTGATCGCAGAACGTAGTGTGGGCTTGTGTGCACGTATGTAAATTTTAGAAACTTTGTCAACCACCAATGTGATCCATAGCCGGATATGATCATTTATTGATTCCACCTCCTATAGGCCCTTGGTAAGTCCAACAATGTTCCAGATGGCTCCACTGAAATACACGTGAGTTATTTGCGGCAATTCCCCCAAATGACCGTAATTGAATATAAGACCAATAAATTCACAACGATCCTTGTTTGAACTCAAGCGTGCAGGATTGCAACAGGATGATTGGTGTAGAATAAGTCACATAAAATTCAGTTTTCCTTGATGAGATCGCTATCATCGAGTTAACCAATTGGGGTTGTGTTTGCTGTATTGCAGCATTGATTTCTCAATGAATCGACTCATAACTCATCGTTAGTGTGTTATATGGTGATATATACATTATCCATGTCTTCAGCATATTCACGCGCCAACATGCGACACATCCCCGGGTGAAAGATGTCATTGGTAAGTAGCCACTGACAAATTGATGAGTCCTCATCAATGATCTCGTTCGTTTTTGCCTATAGATGAGTGTTCCTAGCTGATACGAAAGGCTATGAAGGTGACTCATTTAAGAAAGTTCTCCTTTTTCACTTGCTATTATGCAGATATGACTGCCCTCACACATCCTTTCTCTCTTGTGTGCTTTTCTTTGCGTTTTTCATTCTTGTGCTCATATTAGGATAGCGGACGTTTGCGGTCTCTGAATACCTCGCCATCTTCACTTCTTTGCTGCTCATGTGCACGTTTTTGTTCCCCTTACCGACTGTGTATAGTTGCACATTGCTTTCTGGTATAGGATAATGCATACCTTATTTGTTTCGGTGAAAGCAAAGGTCTTTGTTACTCTTACTAATGTGCGTGTCTTTGTTTCATTTCTTCTTGTTCTTTTTCCTATTTCGCCAGATCTTGTTTTTTGTTTTCCCTCAAGCGCATGATTTTCCGGCAGCTGCCTGTTTATTTATCTTGTTCTCTTACCTATCTGTAATTGTGAAGTGTAGGTGATACATGATTTTCTTTTCTCTCGGGCTGCAGGTAGTATTGCCTCAGAAGGAACAGGTGAATATTCACCTAAGTGTGACAATGCTTCTTTCTCAAAAGTTTTCTGAGTCTTTCTTTGTCTGCATCTTTCATCAATGTTTGCAGTATCGTATTGCAGTCATCAACATTTTCGTTTGCAACTTTTGAAAGCATTCTGTAATAACAATGAGCAGGCATATGGTTTGTTTAACTCCACTATCCTCCCTCGACATCCATTTTGACCAAACATGTTTTATATTTGATGGTGGTTGTCTGATAAAGTTGTCTTTCCATTGGGTAGGATGCATCCGAAGTGCGACCGTCAAATGATTTTCAAAGATACATTGACGGCCTGGCTCAATGAAATTTTTGCTGTTCTATTTTAGCATTGACTGATATATTGCTGGTAAATCTTGTCTGGTCTCTTCATCACGCTTGGTATACGCGTTGTAATTCGACCTCTTCAATTAAGATGCATACTTTTCGACAGTCTAGGCATACTTCTAGTAACGGTGACAAAATTTAGTGCCATTTGTTTTTGCAGTATCAACAATCCTAACTCAACTTACCAAAGTAATTCTTTGCATAATTCTTCATAATCTACATGCACACTGTGAGACAATTGCCAATGCACAAAAATCACCTGCAGCACATTGCAACCTCGGAAGTACTTCCTATAGCTTTTCTTCCAATGTCCACCTCTGACGATTGTCATCTTCTTCGAATCTATTGAAGTACTCCGCCTAGCTCTTTTTTCCACTAAAGGGTGGTAACTTCAGGCTATTTTTTTCCTGATCCTTCTACCAATGCATCTGTGATAACTTGATGAAAAGATTTAATATCATTCTCTGATGACAAACTTCCTATTGGCATATTTCTCTGGGGAGATCTTTACATTATAGTGCTTCTCTCCGACTCCCCTCCCTTAATGAAGTGACATTATTATCATCATTTTGTCCAATATTCTCAACAGGTATGTGAAACATAATATCTCGATCTCTTTAAACGTTTCTGATGTCTGCATTAATTATCTACAATATTGCTTGCAGCTCATCTGTAACGCCCATAATAGTAGTTTCTAACTTGAATACTTTCTCTTCCATTGCTTTCACAGCTTTGGCTATATCGGAATCATGTGTAGGCTAGTTCCATATACTATATTTACAGAAAGACTCAATACTTTCTAATCCTAGGTGCACCACCAGTATAGCCAATTCTCCAAGATACTAACTCTTTGGGATTTGATATGTTACGACTTCAGAACTTAAATTATGTGGCAGTAAGAAAGTGAAGCGAACAATTTAAAGTAAATTCAACAGAAAAGACAATTACAGTATTGTGAATTAAATCCAAAAGAATTATAAATGTCCCATCACAAGTCTAAACATATGGGATGTTCCAAATGAATTCTAATGGACCTGGATCTCCTGGTGTAACATAATAATGCAATTCTGAATGAGTACACAAACATCGAATGCATAATTCAATAAAGTGAATGAGAACTTTAGCAATGCCAAAAAATTTTTTTAAATAAATTATTCCTATTGAATTATATCATATTTCAGCACAACTGGATTCCAAGAGATTATTATAAAACAAAAATGAATTATTTGTTTATAAAATCTTGATTTATACATATTTTCACATGACATAACGGAAAAACCTAGTCCAACTGTAAGCAAGACTGATATTGAACTCTTGCTATATAAAAATGATGTTTACAACCTACAGTCATGGACAAACGTTAGCTATGTAAACATCTTATTTAAAAGTTACAACCATAAATAAAAGTTAAGTGCACAAAATAAATTGAATATTCAAAACACACATCTCAATAAAAGAAAATAAAGAATAACACAATAAGCTTTGTTTTACATATTTTTCAGGTAGGCATATGATACTATACTAATTAAAATTACAAACAAAAATGTTGTATTGATGACAATTACACACAATAGACAGAAAATAAAGAACATAGTGCTTATATACATTTGAGAGTGTATCTGCAATCACGTTATCTTTCAGTTAGATGTGCCTAATGTTAATCTTGTATTCTCGCAACACCAAAATCCAGCTTAACAATCTCTGATTTTTGTTCTTTTATTTTGTTAATGAAAGTAAGGCATTTGTGATCACTGAATACAATAATCGGAGAAGATGAACTAATATACACTTCAGAATGTATCAAAAAAGTATCAGAGCTAAACATATCTTCTCAAATTGTTGAATATTTATTCCGAAGTTGTTCAACATTTTTAGAACATAATATGATAGATGATCCATACCATTTTTATTTTTTTAACTCGAACGACCACTACGTTACTCGCATCAACAAAATGAAATTCCGATGACACTCAGTCATACCCAAACCTCGCAACAATTGCCTTTAACTAATAAGCGTTGGGAATTCAGAGACTGACTTGCCTTTAACTTCTACAGGTTTAACTTGACCGTTTTCCACAATATATCCTAAAAATTTGATACAAGTTTGGCAAAACTCACTCGATCATAGAATTTCCGAATGGCCTCTAAGTTATCTTCCCATGTGTCGTTGTAGATGATGACACAAGCGATGTATGAGCAACAATTATCTAGTCCAAATATGAACAGATAATAAAACCCATCTGGAGATACGAAGGTTGAAGTTTCTTTTGGTCTTTCCATGAGTGGAATTTGCAAGAATCCTTTCAAAAGGTCAGATGTCATTTGCATTTCCAATTTTGTAATGCAAAAATATATTTATAGCATTGAAAATTAACCGGTTTTGGTGACACTGTTGGGTCTTCTATAGTCAGTACACATACGGAATATATTTTCTGATTTAGACACAAGAATAAAAGGTAAACTCAAGTTACTTTTACTTTTTTATATGAAATCATTTTTGAGAAAATAATTAATTTCTTTTTTTTAAACATTCCAGCGTGCAGTATCAACATCAAGGTAAATTGTATTTCTCTGTGTTAAAACGTCAGGAAAAAGATGTTCGTATTCATATAATATCGTTTTGAGTTCACTATATTCCTGTTGTTGTAGATGTGAAAGTTTCTGGTACAGTTTATATAATATTTCTGAATTCAGCAGTTAAAGTAAAGTTACTATAGACATATAGCATTCCATCGTTTAAATCCTCACTGTATGGAATAAATAACTAAATTGATTGAATAATTAATGGTGTTATCTCCCTTAACATACTCTTTCAACATATTTATATGCCAAATTTGTTTCTGTTGCGACCCCTCATGAGTTTTAATGATATAATTTAAGTAACTTGCTTGCTTTTGAAAAGTGACCATACAATTTCAAGGATACATCGTCAAGAGAGCCAGAACATTCTCACCAAGCTGAAAACCTCTTTCCTGTTTATTTTGTCAAACATTAGTTTTAGTTTTGTCTGATTTTTATGGACTAAATCTATGGTCCAACTTTATTTTTCACATCGTATTAGTATTAGCCTTTAACATCATTTGACAAAATATCGCGATGGGTGCTAAGTGTGAAATAGTGTCCAAAAGGGTATATTTCTGGCTAAAAATTGCATTTTCAGCATTCCAAAAACATTTGTCCACGTGATGTTATAGCGTCAGCACATGAATATGACGCTAAAAGGAGACAAAGTTGTAGACGTATCGGTATTTTAGCATTCTATGATAGAGATACATCTATGCATGAAAATGCATTTATTTTTTAAATCAGATTTTAGGGATGTTTAGAACGTAAAGTGAACCAAGGCGTTACCTTTAGTTCCTTATAAACGGTAAATACAACCAAACCATTGGTACGAACATTAGAAAGCTTGCTTAACTTACTTACCTCCGCCTAATTTCAGGGTCACACATACAACAAGAGTTACAGTCATTGATGGATCAAACAGAATTGTCAGAACTGAAACAATAGCAACGGTATGGAGAATTATTTTTCTTTGTCTCTTCAATTATTTCATACGCAGATGACTGCCACACATGCTCTGAGTGATTTAAAGAATGTCATGTAAATGTTCCAAAACGAAGGCATTGTGAAAAAAAATACAGAAGGGAAAATAGACGAATTTCAAAAGCAATTTGCTCATAAAATTTTGGCGACTCTGTTGAGACCTTCACCTACTCGTGCGCTAGAAGACATGAAAGCCTGGGTCACAAAGATGATATTAACAACCTCTTCATCAGAATAAAGAAAAAGTGAACAAATTGATCATATTTTGCTGAAATCTCGTTAGCTACTCATATTTTTTCTTCGGACACGTCAAGAATCGCAATCGAAATACTAGACAAACCTAAAATCTTCAAACATTCTGCAACTCATCGAGCAGAAGTATCATAGACCCTGTTTCTAGAATTGGTCATTAATATCGTAATATCTCAAATGGAATCAGTCTTTTAATTGTGTGCAGTTATAATTTGAGAGGATACATCACAAGCATTTTGTACAACCAATATTGTATCCTCTCAAATTATAACTTTACACAACTAAAAGACTGATTCCATTTAAGATGTTACGATATGAATGACCAATTCTTACGTAAATAACTTTCAATATATCCTCTATGTGGTTATTACTATTTACTAGAAATACTCTGTCATCTTATTGGAACATTTCTACAAACTATAAATAAGGTCAGGTCCGCTTGATTAAACGTTAGCTAATCAATCTGACAAATATCAGATAGGCCCTGAGTTTCCGAAGAGAAATTCAATGTCCTGAACTTAAATCCAAGTAAAAACGTGTTCAAAAATTGTATTAAAGGTTGGTCTGCACTAATGGACAAAGGTTATCTATGTAATATGTTGTTTACAATATGATCCTTACAATCTACAATCATGGATAAAACATTAAACACATACCATAAATATAAATAACACTCCTGGTTGTTTTAGGTTTTTTTACTGTTATTCTGGGTGGAAACAAGAAACTGCCAAAGCAATCGAAATACATCATCAGCATCAGTAACAACAACAACAACCGATTCGAAGGTATATTTTCAATACCCTATCAAACTGAATGATGGACTCGGTTTAATGTGTTTGCACACCGATGCCGTCAAGTACAACGTGGTGGGAAACACAGTCGCTCACTTGTCACAATGCATTACCTTCCAGGTGGATTTTATGATAACGTGTAAAACACTCATCACGTTCACCGATAATTTGTGCACCCTCATTATCCTCCTGTTAATATATGGTATTTTGTCTGTGTCTATATTAGTATAAAAGGTGATCGCAGACAAAATATTGTATTCTCGAATGAAAAAGCCACAGTGAAACTACATTTTCGAAAAAAACTTCCCAGTGAAGTGTCAGAGATTTCTTTTGTGTATCAATAAATCTCTCATCAACCAGGACAATGTTTAGGAGGAGTGTATGTTTTAAAGGATGCAACTTTCACGCAAGGAAAAAAATTTCTCCAAAATGTTTTTTTTTTACCCAGGGAGGTTTTGCTGATGGTTTGGAATTAAATGTGTCCATTCAAATATGAAAAGGTCTCTTGTGTTATCGAGACATCCCGATAAATTAGCTCCAAACCTCTAGCGAAGGCATTAATTCATCCTCTATTCCTATGTAGGTGCAAGACAGTAAACGATGTTGAAAACCATTCAGATTTTATAGAAAAAAGGGTAAGAGCAGTAATGAGAAAATTTAACGTTTTTGATTACGAATTAAATAAGCATGAAAAACAATACACCGACATTCATGCTAATGTTCCAAGTCAGAACTCCACGTGTTTACCAACATCTAACTATCAAGATACAAGAATCCCAATGGACAGAATTTCATCCATGTTATCTTTGTTTACCTCACAGCTTATCAATTTTGAAATAAAAGGTCAAACGGACGATTGAGTAACAGTCAATTGCATTGAAGTCACAGTTCTCAAAAAGCCCAACATCAATTCTGGTGCATATGCCATAGTAATTCCTGTAAACAATTTCATGCATTCAACAATGTGAAAATTTTAACGAAACAACATATATAAAACATAAGGTAAACGTATACAATAGATGTGATGAAGTGAAATAGATGAAGTTTTTGGTCGCTATATTTCGAGGGTAGAATAATGATTTCATCAATGTTTGGTTAAACTGTAACCAAATGGAGTCTTTCATGACTAGAACGTTCAGTAAGTCAACCACACGTCAAATTCACACAGTTGTTATCTTTGGAAAGGATTCAGATGTACTGTGTATGTAACGGACAAATGCTATTTAGAACTCTACATATGGAAGTGATCTAAGCAAACGTGAGCAAAATTATGGATAAGCGAACATCAGAGTGTTTATTGAGCTACATGTTTTCTAAATTGGTATTATATAGAATGACAATGAGATTCCTCCTTTTCTGTGAAGATATAAAGCTATTTCCAAATTAAACTTCTCAATCTCTGATAAATTACAGAAAATAGCAACAGTGATAAGATCTTTTCGCCAACATTGTACTTTGATGATTGGAGTGGCTGGTTAAAAAGCAAAATAAATAAAATGTGCTCTAAACTTCAAAATACAGTCGAAATAACTTTGTATAAACTTTCAACATTTTGAGACAGTTCAGGTTTCGGATGAAATCAGAAAAGAAAACACAAGCACAGGATAGTAAAACAAATGTTTTTTAAAATGTATCTCTTGTGACTATTTTTTTCATCTTATCATTTAATATGGAAGCTATATATTCAGCTTTTTCGTTTCGTCCTAACTCTCTCTCTCTCTCTCTCTCTCTCTCTCAATTAACATATACATTTCTTTTTCTAACAATTATGAAACTATTTACAAAGAACTATATCAATGAATCTACTGTGATCATATTCCTGGATCGATTTCTTTTCTTTTCCTTAATCTTCTCTCCAATGATGGCGCAACGGAAGGCCATAAATAGTATATACACAAACAATGATGTAAAAATATACCAAGAAGTATTGGCCACATACCAATGTCTGCACAGGTTGATAAGAATTGCATAGATGTGTATTATGCAACCATAGATTGCTTCTTCATCTACTAGCTCATAAACAATGAATCCCAAACTCAGACTAATTTGTATAATTGTCGACATTATTGGATACTCTGCATTACCAAGACGCAAGGCCTCGATTATTTCTCTAAGCTGATTTGATGTCTGAAAACAAACAAAAAGAAAGGTCTTGTGAAACAGAAACCTTTTAAGTACATGCATGCGGTAAACTGATTCAAAATATAGTGCTGAAAGTGGCACTGTGTGACGTCTTGAATATTATTTCGCTCTCGAAGGTAATATTATTATCAAGAATGACGCAATTTAATTACAAAGCATGGGCAACTGTGAAATTGCAAAGGATTTAATAGTAACATCCTCCTAGTAACTGAAAATTTTTGCGAAACTGAATGTATCCCTACTATGTACAAAATGATCACATTTATATCGCGACCATATTTAGTGGCATAATACATAGGTCGGTGGTCTTAACATGATGACGGAGACATGTCAAAAACTTTTCATTGTAATACGAAAACTTCCATAAAAAATGAAGCTGACAATTTCGTAATGCATATACACAAAAAATTAAACTGGCAATTTAAGAGATACGACTACCCACCCACCTTCTTTGACAACCGATCGAATTAAATATTCCCATTGTAATATAACTGCAATTATCATAATGCACACAGAAGTTAGAAATAACACTGTAATACGTTGCAAATGTTTAAAGTGGAGATAGCGTCACTAAGGGAGAGTTTTCAGTACTGGCGAATAAAATCGTAATACGAGTTATG
>QKMX01058414.1:0-10222 GCA_003401595.1 Venustaconcha ellipsiformis
GTGTGTGTGTGTGTGTGTGTGTGTGTGTGTGATAAAGTTTAGGCATTAGAGGTGTCAAAAGTCAACTTACCCTAGATTCTGATTGATCTAAGAAGTCAAAGGTCGATTTCAAATAACAACTGAAAATGCAAATCAGTTTAATGTTGATCATTTTTTAAGAATTACATATTATTTTCACGTACATAAAGAAACTTTCTCATTTGTTTTATCAAAATAGCTACTACGAAGACCGTCAATGAGCCCTGCGTTTTCCCTTCTTAAAAATGGTTCGGGGTAATGGGATTTGGAATAGCTGATTCCAAAAAAAATATTCTTACTTTGCGTAGTTTTGATGATCAGAAGTCGAGAAAAGAACGAAATACATCCGGATCAGACAAAAGAAATTAGTTAAAGATTGCAATTTTAAACATTTAGTGTTATGTGGCCACTTTATAGTGGTATAAGCTGTTTCTTGCCGATACTATTTCTCTAGAAGCTATGACACTAAATGGAAAATATGTGTACTGAGCAATGTGTTTTGTATTCCGGGCTTAATTTTGGGTTTTGCTCATGAAAGTCATTGTAACCCAAACCATGTGATTATCTCCAAAAATGTTTACTTTATGTAACAGGTTAACACATTTGTTGACATCAATCATAAATACAGAAAGAAAAGAATAAGCATTTGGATCTAATTAGTTATAGTCAGTTTACTACTGATATAACCTTTGTTATTATTACGACACTTTAGATATTCTTACTAAGAAAGAAACCTAAACCTCGAAGCGTGTATGGAAACAAGTAAATGCCGAAAAGTCAAACAACATGCAATCGCTTACCTAGATAGCAGTATCACATTTTAGAGCATTCTAACGATCCAGTTCATCGTTAAATATTTGATATAATTTTCTTATTCTCTGTTTTGTTGCCATTTAGCTCATTTATTTTACTCTCAGACGGTGCGTATTAAGCAGGTCTACCCATCTTTAACTCTGAATGTTTATCCGTACGTTTCCGTAATGGGAAGCTTACTATGCGAGCGCAGACTGTTCTGTTGAGAATAGAAAAAAAATGTGAAAGGGGTAGCGTGGTGCTGGTGGCAGCGGCAGGGGATAGGTGCAGGTAGTTGATTTTGGTTACAATGGAAATAAGGCCTTATAAAGTCTTGTACAAGTTTTAAAAATACAACTGTTTTTTTTTTTAATCTTCTTTATAAATTATTGTATAAAAGCATTGTAAGTTCGTCATATTTTTTTTACATTCAAATCAATCTTTATTTGTGGTGCTTAAATATGTTACTATTCTTTATTAAATTTCCACTATCCTCATCAATCTCAACACAGAGTTACAATTCCAGTATCATTATCAATTTTAGCAGAAGACTAAAATTCCATTCTCTCATCATTCTTAACAGATTTTAAAAATTATATTATCCCAATCTTTCTTGGCGCACTATTCAAATTTCGTTGTCTTCATCATTCTTAGCCAACTATTACAATTCTAAATGATTTTATGATTCCTCACATGCCATGCAAATTCAATTATCTTAATTATTCTTAATACACTTTAAAAAATTCCATTGTTCCCATCATTCTTGGCACACTATTAAAATTCTATTATCTTTATCGTTCTCAACACACTTTTAAGATTCCCTTCTTCACAAAATTCTTAATGTACTATTAAATTTTCATTGTTCCCATCATTATTAAGACATTTCTAAAATTCCATTGTTCCCATCATTCTTTACACACTATTAAAATTCCATTGTTCCCATCATACTTAATACACTAGTAAAATTCCATTGTTCCCATCATTCTTTACACACTAGTAAACTCCCATTGGTCCCATCATTCTTAACACGCTAGTAAAATTCCATTGTTTTCCCATCATTCTTAACACACTAGTAAAATTCCATTGTTCCCATCATTCTTAACACAATAGTAAAATTCCATTGTTCCCATCATTTTTAACACATTATTAAAATTTCATTGTCCCCATCATTATTAACACACTAGTAAAAGTCCATTGTTCCCATCATTCTTAACACACTAGTAAAATTCATTTGTCCCCATCATTATTAACACACTAGTAAAATTCCATTGTTTCCATCTTTCCTAACATACTTTTAAAATTATATTGTCCCCATCATTCTTAACACACTTTTAAAAGTCCATTATTCCCATCATACTTAATACACTAGTAAAATACCATTATCTTTATGATCTTTAACATACTTTTAAGTTTCCATTGTTCACGTAATTCTTGATGTACTATTAAAATTCCATAGTTTCCACCATTCTTAACACACTTAAAATTCTGTTATTCCTGTCCTTTTCTTAACACAATTTTACAATCGCATTATTCCCATCATTCTTAACACACTTTGAAAATTCCATTGTTCCCATCATTCTTAACACACTTTTAAAATTCAATTATTCCTATCATTTTTATCACACATTTAAATTTCCATTGTTCCCATCATTCTTAACATAATATTAACTTTTTATGGTTGCCATCATTCTTAACACATTTCTACAATTTCGATGTTTTCATCATTCTTAACACATTTTTAAAATTCCATTGTTCCCATCATTCTTAACACACTTGTAAAATTCCTTTATGATATGCCAAAATTTCAATATAGGTAACCTTATTATAAGAAAGGTCAGTTTCATTTGCAAAAGTTAGTCAGGAAAGAGGTCAAATACAATACCATCCTAATTTTATTCTTTCTAGAACTACTTATTTTTTTAAAAAGGAATAATATTTTCTAACGAAGATAAACAGCCTTCATTCTGAGGAGGCAAATCATTCAGTTTAAATTATATTTCTCCAATATATTCAAGTATACTAAAAAACTTCAGTGTGTTTTCAGTTAATTCTTGCACTTAATAACATATGTTATTAACCTTAATGGGATGAAATTCTCGGTCGCCAGCTGCTTGACCAGAACAATGAGTGAAATAAAAAGTTCTCTAAAACACATCTGAAAAAAATCACTATTCGTAAATGGAAAGTCATAACGTTTTTACTGACATAATTTATAATTAGAGCCCATAAGTTCAGTCAGCTTTGAAATAGGACAAATTTGCCGCCTGATCAATCAACATTATGAGTTGATATTCTGCTCAGAACTTCATGCCAGCACTGGAACTATTTGACGCGCAATTTTTGGGATTCCTGAACAAGAAAGAATGCGAGTTATGTTTATTTTATATCTAGACTAGACTCCTTTTTACGCATCAGCATAAGATACGAAAGTTCTAACTAAGATGTAGATACTTGGTCTCGGTCTTACTCAGTTATTTTATTCCGATAGTGGAATTTCCCAACACCGATGTTATTTATCAAGAAGGATTATAATTCTTATTTAATGAACACAGAGTAACTGTGGAGTGAAATACAGTGGTGTATTGTGAATATTATTGCAACTTTCAAATGGCAAATCATTGAATATTTACTCACTTTTAATCGAGCGCAGAATGTAAAAATTAGTATTACTACTCTAGGTTTTAAACTATATAACAGAAAGAAGCTAAACCAATGAGTTTAGTAAAATAATCAAACACTTTATTTTTCTAAGCCACAAAATGAAAATATAAGGGACATTTACAAATTTGTGATTAAATCCCAAATAATCCTAAATGTCCTATCACAAGTCCAAAAGTATACAATGTTCCGAAATGAATTCCAGTATTCTTGATTGTCATAATTGGCCAGAATATGTTACTCCAGAACGTCTTTGAACGAGTTCTTAATAATTCTCAAGTAGTATTTTAGTCAAAAATGTTAATTAGCTTTTAGTACTTCCAATGCATAAATTAAATAAATAAGTTCTTTCAAATTATGTCAGAACAAAATTGAAAATGATTCCAGAGACTGATTTCAAAAAAGGAATGAATAATTGGATACCAAACGTTTATTTATATGTATTACACTAGACTTTTGAGACGATCTGTGTTCTGGAAAAGTAACGATTTGCTTGGAAAATTCTACTAAACCTTGAACTCAGATTCTAGTAGACATCATGGTTACTACTTAACGTCATTAAAAAGTCATGTATGCAAAACATATATCCATAAACACTAACAACAGTAAAGCACACAACATAAATTAAGCATATATAACATCATGCTCACAAATTTAGTGGAAATTTTAAAGGATGTTGAAAAAAAATATTAACGTTGAAATGCCAGTAATCGAGATTACAAAGCAAATAGTAATACACGATGCCTGAAATGTGTACTGAATTGAACTTGTGCAAGTATAATAATTGTAAACAAGTAAAAGCAAGACAAATAAAGTTTTCTCTTTTTTCTTGCTTGAATATGACAAATTAATGCTCTTGTGTTTGATTCAGCCTGATCTATAACATAAATAATATTGAGAAGATGAACACAAAACATATTTGGAAAAGTAATAGTTACAAAAACAGTAATTTTCAATCGGTACAGGATGTCATAAAATGCACGTTTAGCTCGAACATCATTACCTTATTTTGCGGTCACTAGATTCATCTGCTAGACGTTTTAGAACTTAAATGTGTTGCGCAATTAATTATGATATTGATTACTGCGAGAAAAAAGTGCTAAATGATGATGGAAATTGCATTTGTTTGTAGAAAGCCATGTGGCGAAAGACAGTAGTCACGTAATCACTGAGCTATTTCCAGTCTTTCTTCTCCACAAGAAAACACAATTATGTAAACGAAAGAATATGCTGTTGATTTCTTAACTTGTTCTTTAGCGGCATGCTAACGCAGTTAGGAAATTTAGTATCAATACAAATGTTGTCCAGTGCCTTTCCTCGGGACATACAAACATGAGCTGATCTGGGCAGAACAGATGCTTGAATTCGAACGCACTTAGTCGAGATAACCGTTCCTCCCACAGGCATATGAGAAATATGAACATACATCTCAGATGACTCGTCTTTTCCATCTATTTTGCGAGATTAAATGTTTACTTTAAATTCTTCTTTCATAAAACTGTCGCGGAAAGCAGAGTTCTGTCTATCAATCCTGAAGTGAACATTTTACCAGGAGAGTCCTACGCAGTAGAGAATATGCAGTGGCATCGACCCCTAGCAAGCAGAACTTAGCCTCATTCTAAATGTCAGTCAGTCTTAAGTAATCTTCATCTTACATTGTTATCCGAATTGTTGTTCGAAGAATTTAGGGAAGGATTTAAAGCCATCAGCCTTCCTGATAAGCATAAATGCATAAACGCCATCCCACCCTCACACCCATATAAGTACAAAATAGTAGCAAAATAAAATACAGAACAAGTACATTAATGGTTAAGGGGTCACCAACTAAACTTCATCAATTGATTGAATTTAAGGACAGGAAATCTAAACATGAATGAATCCTTTTCATGCATCAAAGCTTTTATTGTCAGGTGAAAATTTATAAGAAATGCATAATACATCATACATACTCTTCGCATAACAGATGACGTCGTTTTGTAAACTTCATAGTATCACTATTTCAAATCTGTGGATGATAATAGTTTATTTATAAATTTGCAATTTGTTAAATTGGACAACAAATACCGTCAAAGTATGCGTTTATGAACAGCAATATCTGAATCTACAACATGTCCTGATACTGAATCTTTACATCAATACATTTTCTTAAGCTCTGGATTATAATCACATTTATGCAAAAATATGTGTACTTAACTCTCTCCTAGAGTTAGTAAAGACAAACAATTTTCCTTCACCTGTCTGCAATTGTACCAATCTTTGAACTTGCCTTGATCGATTTAATGAATGAATATCTTTCTGGAAAATTAATCGTATTATGAGTTCTAAATTCATCTCTAAATATAAATTTATTTAAGAAAAAATTACACATCCTATTGTTCCACAACAAATGAAACGGATGTTCTTTTGGCACTGTGTGTTTTGTGCGATATAATCCAAATGGGGATAATGTCGCGAACACTCCTCCTCTAATACCTATCGTCTGAATTAAGGCTTGAACTCTTATGGTACAAGCAATTGATTCATTGAATAAACTTTCACATATTTTATTTTTCTGAACTTGCCGGCTTCCAAGTGACACGATCTACATGTACAACATAGCACCTTGCAATTCAAATTTCCACCCTAAACTCTCATGCGCAATTTATATAGCTTGAAACCATGTGCCCACACACACAATACAAAACGTCTTTACCAAAAACTTTTGCACTTTCTAGTCTTTATATTCGCTTCAAAGACTGGAACCGAAAATTGTCAAGAATTTTTTAGAAGTGCTGCAATTATTCAGATTTAATTTTTATGCAGTTTGCACAGCTGAGATGTAAATATCAATGTTGAATGAGCGCAGAGTTACTTATTTTGATCAAACCAGAAGTAATTTGATAATCTACTTATATACAGTCATTATTAACTACCATTTGTTAAAATGTGTTTATTCCAAAAGATAGTGAGCACTAGTTGCTTTCGGAATAGCTGTAGTTATTATAAGAACTGTTCTGTTTTATAAATTAGAATGTAGAAACCAAATGAAGATTTGCATATTGGGTACATAAGCAGACTTCTTGAAGAATAATATGGAGCGCTGAAACAAACTGTGAACTGCCGATGGCAATAAGTATTGTCATTTAATAAGAGGTGTTATTATATATTATTACCTTCAAACTTGTTTGTTCTGTAACATGGGAATGACAAAAAAGAAATGGGATGATATATTTTCCTCTTCGATATACATGTCGTGTGGATAATGAATTTATACGGATGTGAAGCCGTATGTGCGAATCGATCCTATTAAAAGAATTTAATTTTTTAAGATAAATTATAATGTGAAAGAGAAGTGAAGGTTAAGGAAATATACCAATCAATCTTTCTCTTGAATATATCACCAATTTTGTATTTTAATGTATGAGATTTTGATCACCCATCCAAAAATAGTTTTATTAAGGGATAATCGAACACAATTGTGATATGGTCTAAATTCAGAAAATAAAATCTGCCACGACTTATCAAGCAACGACCTGTGTATGGTAAAAATGTTTTGAATGAGAAAAACACTAACATGAATTTGCCAAACTCCTAAGTTAAAACGTAAATTAAAAAGCAATGTGCATGGCTACTAACAAGTTTAAAGTTACTGCGCATTATTAAAAAGAGCATATCTGTTCAACAGAATTTTATAAATGCTTCATTTTGTTACGATTTAGCGTGTTTCACACTACGCAAATGTTTTGAATGTGAAGAAATATGTTTGATTGCTAGAATACGTTATGTAGTTTTAATTTGTATTAGCTGTTGGCTACTCTAAAGGTCAACCCATGCAGTTGTTGCTGACCCTCGGTATGTTCTTGATCTGCAGTTGCTCTTTCCTTCATTGGGAATTTTAGGGTTGTAATGCTTTACATGTCCGATGATGTCTGAGCAGGGGTAATCGGTTCTAGTGTTTGATATATGTTTTTACTTATTTCGTTAGACGTCAGCTTGCAAGGTTGTGAGCAACATCCTTTAGATCCAACAAGTTGTTAATATAGATGTTGGCTACTTGCTCATTTGTAACAGGTGGAGCCTTAAAAATGTTTTTCATGTTTTAACCTTTATCTGTCCTCCGAGTCGCCGTGCATGTCATCCTTTTTGGAAGATTTATACCTTCTGACATTTCTCTCAGAGTCGTCTCGCCTGAAAGTTGTTCGGTGAAACAATTGAAGGGGATACAATAATTTTCCATGACATTACTAGTTTTCTGTTCTGAAAACTTTGTTTCATTCATCAGTGGTTGTAATTCTTATTGTAAGTGCTACGTCTGGTTGAGATTAGGATAATGATGTTAATAAGATGTCTGTTCTTTGTGACAACATTGTAGTTTGTAACAAGATTAACCTGGATGGGGTCAGATCTCAACGAAGACGCAAAGAAATGGTAACGACAATACAATGTTTATTTATAAATGATTTCAAGGTATCAAAGTCCTAAGCAAAATTCCAACCTTTGGATATTTAACACAATGATGCGCACTGAGTTAAATACCGGACATAAATCAGTTCTTAACTGGAATGAATTGCAATTTAAACGAAAAACAAACGGATGTGGAACTAAAAGAAACAGATTAACGACATATCAAAGAAAGTGATTTTCACTCATATAATGATAAAATGATTCACATAAACAATGACGAAATTTTTCACGCAAATAATGATAAATAATTTTGTACATCTCCGACAAATTTTCACTCAAAAGGTGATAAGAATATTTCACACAGATAGCTATAAATGATTGTAAAAATTTCAACATGTATCTTGCTGTGTCCAATTCATTAGCAATACATATTTTAGCCCCAACTCTGTGTCGGATGGTCACGTAGCCAACACGAGTGGTACGCCCTTCCAGTGTGGCTAAGGATCCGTAGAACGTCTTGTTCACTGCATACCCGTTGGTCCCAATGCTTTGGTCCCTCACCAAGAGATAAGCATTATCTTCTTTCGGGCCAACGTCCCCACCGACAGCAGCGCACTGGGTATATACCAACCAAATTAGCACCACGGCTTCATTACGGTGCAAACACGAAGATACAGCAAACTTATATCACTCCGTCACTCGTAGCAGCCTTTCACGCCCATTCACATCTCTACAGATGAAGATTTCGCATCATTCGAAGATATTGAATAATACTTTAACATGTTCATTCCAGGTTAAGGTACAGACGAAACAATTGTGTACGAAACTTTCAACGTTTTATATAACTTTCAACAATTTGCGCATAAGGCCAACGCTCAAATAACCGGCGTTGACCAAACAAAAAGGTATGACCTTAGACGGATAAAAACCTTTGAGATTTGCGAACGCCTTTAACGCAGGGGCATTATCAGCGATTGGTACCTATCAATATCATTTGGTAAGATTTAATTTTGAAAATGTATTGGTGCCCTGCTAATTTTGAAAATAAACCCTCCATGTCTAAGGTCGGTTTCGCATCGAACGAGGTGATTTTGTTCAATTGCTGAAAGTTGATGCAAAACCATTAACGGAACACGAAACGGGGAACTGAAAGGTTCGATAACTCCTAGATGGAACATTTTCCCTACATCGTCGTTCATTGTCTCCAGCGCATTAATGGCTATTGGATATCCTCTAATCCTGATCGGCTCTGAGGTGTTCATCTTCATATCGTGTTGTATCAACCCAGTATGGCCTGGCCAGTCTGTAAACACATCGCGATATTTGGACGAAATTGCCAAGAACTGTGTACGCTGATCCTCAGGAAAGTCTTGGCACACACTTATCTGATCTATACCCTCTTTCCCTACCTCGATTGGGTATTCAAGGGGCATTTTAGTAATGGAGACAAATTCTGACTGGTCGCTCGATTTATCTTCTATGAGTGTAGTACCTACATACCCCTTTATCAACTGTTTGATCACGTCCTTCAACGGAACGTTTCAGCATACTGGCATGAAATGTCTATATGACCTACCTTCCATGTCGATGATGTAACACATTTCGCAACTAACCTGTCTGACTTATAATGGTCCTTTCCATTGGACTAATAGCTTGATTTTATTTGTAGGGAGAAGCACCAACACTAGATCGCCCACGTCAAATGTCCTACTGCGCGTTTCCGGCTGTAATATTTCGCGTACCAAACTTTGTGAGCTCGTCGTGTACCATCCGCCGCGTCTTCTCCAATCTCACTCGCAAGTCCACTACGTATTAGTAAGCGGTTTTAACTTCCTCTTTCACGACCTCGTTCGACCATTTTTCGCGCAGAATACGCATAACGTAAACTTTCGACAGGAACCTCTCGATATTTGTGTCAACGTCCCGTTAAATTTATTTACTACTCTATTACACATAGCTGTAACTGATTAAGGGACAACAACCAACTAATTTCTGCAATACGATGTGAGGTGAAATCTGTTCCATAATCTGTAAGGATCTCCTCAGGCACTTGGACTCTTGTACACGTCAACAAGCGCTTCGGCCACACGTTCGATTGATGGTATAGGGTCAGAGTACCTAGTCCTGTTGTCTATTAGTGCTAAGATGTGTCGTTTTTCTGATCTTTAAGTGGAAATATAGGTTACACAATGTCGACGGCCACCCTTTAAAACGGAGTATTTATTAGAAACATCTGACGTAATGGTGCTCTGGTAATCCTTCCCTGATAGACCGACTTCTGACAAACATCGCATGAAAGTCATGCTATGTCGCTATATGTTATGTGATGTCATTATGATTTTTAACGTAGTTTTAAAAAAATTTCAGTCAT
>QKMX01058415.1:0-14384 GCA_003401595.1 Venustaconcha ellipsiformis
CAATAAGAGTGTACTGAAGATGAATCAAGATGAATCCACACTGCAATAAGGGTGTAATGAATATGAAATAAGATGAATCCACTCTGCAATAAGAGTGTATTGAAGATGAATCAGAATGAATCCCATCTGCAATAAGTGTAATGAAGATGAATCAAGACGAATCCACTCTGCAATAAGTGTAATAAAGATGAATCAAGACGAATCCCCTCTGCAATAAGAGTGTAATGAAGATGAATCAAAATGAATCCCCTCTGCAATAAGTGTAATGAAGATGAATCAAGATGAATGCCCTCTGCAATAAGAGTGTACTGAAGATGAATCAAAATGAATCCCTCTACTATAAGGGTGTAATGAAGATGAATCAAAATGAATCCCTCTGCAATAAGGTGTAATGAAGATGAATCAAGATTAATCCCCTCACTAAGTTTTCATGATTCTAGGCAGATTAGTATGAACACATCGCCCTGTTATAATGAGCTAATGCAAAACTTAACCTAACCCAGTGAAATGTATAATGAAAGTCACACTGACCTTTTGATATATGGGTGTCGTTATACGAGAGATGCATACAATCATACATTTTAATTACTAAAGCATAAACAATATTCAAGAAATAAACTTAAACCACAAAATGTAACCAAGGTCAGTCAAGCATGAAATAATGGGTAACAGTGACTACTTTTGTAATGTAGGTGTAGTACTTTTTATTTAGTTTCTCCTCGTCCGATTTCATGAATCCAGGTATAACTATAAAAATTCATGGTACAAGAATGTAAAACAGTATGCATATATGAAGCAAACACCAACTATGGTCATCAGCTGAACGCTAAAACTTAACCAGGAATATGCAAGCAATGCACGGGTGTGAAAAAAGTAAACCCCCTTACCCCCTCCCTGGGAGGTAGATACTGTGACACCTATCCTAATCTGCTGCTTAAGACCCAGATATGAAATGGTTGAGATACAATGAGACTGTACTGCATCGAATAGACAACATAAAAATGTGCCAATAAATTTAAACCTTATGATGATACAATACTTTGCTAGGATTTAGGTTTTTTGGGACTCGTGTAAGAATAGCCTTTAAGTATGAATTCAAAATGTGTGTGGTTGTGGTGGTGGGGAATGGGTTTAAGTGAGTTATTCTAAAAGCATATTAAAATATTTCCAATAAGATATTTTACCTCGGTAAATTCCACATTGATTGGATCTCCTATCACATTTCCGTCAGGTTGTTTGTAGCCGGCATAAGAGATCAGCTGTGCGTTCCACACACGAAAGTCGTGTCTTCCATCTGTCCGAGGTGGAAAGATTGTTATGGCGGACCTGCCATGAGACGAATGTACATAAATCAATAACTACCAGGAAGACGAATTCCTTCCAAACAAAATTGCTTAATGACATCGATATGATTTTTCAATGTGCTCGTGAACAGTTTCATTGTTAGACCTTTTGGAGGAAATAATTCAATTACATTGGCTCAGTACGGTATCTCCCAGGGCTGCGATTAAATCATATAAGCTGAATACAGTATATTTGGGGATGCGACACAATTACATACGGTGATTATTGTATATATGTGGGATGCGATGCATAAGCTGAGTATAGTATCTTCACATGGTAAGCATAGAAACATTCGTAGAGAGAATTTTACAATATAAATGTTTTGTCCAAACAGAGATTGAAAAGCCAATCCAAATGAAACATACAATATACCATACAATTTACGATCTACTCTTGTTTTTTATATAGATATTATACAAAAACATGATGTAGAGACCATACGACATAACTATTGGCACTTTTTGCAAGGATCACTTCTCCTTCGTTTGCAGCAATTTGATCAGAATGGTTATGAAGTATTATTGTTGTTTACGTTATTTTTGTTGTTCTTTAAGATAAATGATGCAATGCTAGTCATTTGTTCAGCATCGCTCATTCAGTCTATTCAAATTCCTGAGAAAGGTTGTTAAAATTTATTCAACAATGTCTAAAGAAATCTTTCAAATGTTTCAAACTTTCTAAAACAGTTGCTATATGGATTATAAATCGTGCTCACTTATCAAAATACATGCCTAAAGTCAAGGCCAGTATGTAACTTTCATTGAACGTATTCAAAGGAAATAATTCTTTTGACGATGACGCCGAAACAGCGATCAGTACGACATCGTCACATTCCTTGGCATATGGTGAAAAGAAAATCCCAATTAATTAAAATAAAAAATTCTCGTTCAACGAGGAGGATTCGTCCAATGTTGAAAGCGCTGTTGTTTCCCAAAATGGCTGCTCCTATGTTAAAAGCAATAACGGGTCCCTTTTAGGAGCAAAGTTAAGGTGAAAATAAACGGACGATACCTTCTAGAAGGACACCAATACAGCAATACTCATGGAAGGACGAAAGTTAACATTGATCTCTTCAAAACGGTTGATGAAAATCATCCGTTGGTAACAGCAGCGGATATCCCACTACACAATGTTTTTTGTGTCTGTGACAGCTCACTTTCAACAAATGATAAAATATTTGAATGATTCTACAGACTTTACGAAACGGCAATAACGCAACGGTATGGACAAATATTGCCACTTTTTTACTATTTCATTAGAAAGCGCTAGACACGACTGATACGCCTACTCTCGTGAATCTCAACAATATTTTTTTTTATGAAGAATGAAGAAAATACAGCAGCTACAAAAACGAAAACAGACACAGGAACCTAATTGGAAGAAAACCTAATCTTTCAGCAAGGTTGACATCTTCATCTAAACCTATTCAACAAGAAATGAAGCCTCTGTAAAAAAAAAAAAGATGTCTACATCCTAACGAAGAAAATGTGGAGGCTTGTTTGGTTTGGTGTTTTACGGGACAACAACAACAGTTATTATGTGACGAGGCAATTGGAGTACGTACCTTTCATTAAGACACATCACAGTAGCCGACTTCCGGTTATCCAGAGATGGAATTCGAACTTACACTTTTTAGGACTCTCGCCCAGAAGTGAAAAAGAGAAGTAAATACAAAGAAGCAAAAAAGATTCAATGATCTCTCTTGATGCAACCTTATGCACTCATATTACTCGTAAAATATCACAGCCCAAATTACAACAGGACAAAAAGCATCTGACATCGGTTGAATTATTAAAGTTTATGATGGACGCAATTTTATACATGATTTACTGCAATCCTGTACAAACCCGTATCGCATGGCCAAAGCCAAACTCAGAAGTGAACGTCTGCACGATATTATTGCTGCAAGAATAACTGTCATACATGGAACACCAAGTCATTGGACGCCAATTCCCAATGAGTCTGACCAATGCAGCAGGAAACGATCATCAATAGCAAACTGTTTTAACTGCTGTGTCCCACTTGAATTTGTGCAATCCAGGTTGCAAACATTTGTTTTTTGTGGTTGATGTGTTTTCAAAATCGGCTTCGGTGGTACTTATGACTTGTGAAAGGTTTTCAATGAATCGTACCATCGCAGTATTGGTTGTGCGCCAAAATATGTGCCTCTCCAAAATCGAGTACAAGAGTTGGATCAGTTGTTTGGAACCATTGAGTAAAATGAAGATCACAGTACTCGTCATTGTTGTTTATATAATACTTCTACCTTGGATTTTAGACAGGAAATTGGATTTGCACTGAAAAATAAACAACCTACACTTTTGACATATGATACTTACCCAACTGGACTACGTAACTGTTTCGTGTGACAGGACATTTGTGGACGTCACCCGCCTGTCTGTAAATTCTCAGACATGAACGAAGAAATATGAAGATCTCTTATGATATTTCAAATTGTTTTTTTCTGTGAAACCACAAAGTGTGATTGGAGCTATTAATGAAAACTTGAATTTGTCATAAGGTGATAAGGAACTGATGACTATTGTACTCAAAAGTTGTATAGAGGCTTCTTTTCAATCCATTGTTGAAATAAACCGACAGTAGCAACATCGTTCGCAACAGAAGCTTTAGTCAGGGCTGTAAACAATTACTCTGATAACCATTTACGGTTACCGGTTACAAACTTTAGTAACCGTTTACTGACTACCCTTTCCCCTCTAATACCAAGCGTATTTAGCAGACTGAGTAGTGTGAAAACAAACTGAAAATATTAATAAAACTTTTTTTTACTGTAGCCTTTTCTTACAAACATCTCAAGATATTAATAAATCTTTCTCACTGTATGAAACAAACAACAACGTCTAAACATAAACTGAAACACTGTAACATATCTGCGCCAGATGTAGGCCAGTGCTATTTCTATACCGTAATCTATTATAAGATAATATACAAAGTAATACCAATGATATATTTACTCAGATATTACAAGAACATGACAAAATAATTAAAGGTGGAATATATACCTACAGCTCATGCATAAGCACGTGATAAATACTTGGGTTAGGAAGTGTAATACTCAAGTTTAACTAGATGAGAGAAACTGGAAACGTTTATTATGCTGTAATCCTTACCAGTTTACACTCTGTCAATGTGTTGCTTCGGACTGCATTTAACCAATAACGCTTCGGTAATCCATGAGGAAATTCACTAACCGTTTCACAAATTTCAGAACTATTGAACTCAGTTTAACTTTCAAATGACCGTTAGAGACCACTAACCATTAAGCAAGATAACGATGGGAGTATTTCAGATGTGCCAAATTTGGAAACGATGCTAATCCTTAGGATAGTTATACATTCATTACTGGTATAATAGCATCATAAATTGAAGAGTTCAAGGGATAATTTATGTTTAATTTATATACAAATATGAAATATACATGGAAATCTGGGAATCATGCAAATCATCGTTTGGTACTGAATAACAGTAGGTATTAATATTGACCGTCAATTTTGACAATACCCACCCACCTAGCTACGATGTCAAAGGCTCGTCAACAAAGCAGGGATACTAGTATTAATACTAACAATCACCTTTTTTATTTGCAAAAAGCCTTACGATTAATGAAATTAATTGAAACTTAAACAAGTTAAAGGCTACATTTCTTTTCCATTGCAGAATGTTAATTAAACAAACGTCCCTTCTCAGGTCTAACAATTGCCCCTTTTCAGGGCCGCCAAGTTACTAGATTTAGAAATACTGCTCTTTATTGCAATGTTTACTTGCACGTATGCATATGTGTGTCTATCTTTGTCATCTAAGAAAAGAAAAAAAATGCTTAAAACAAATTTTTCTATTCACTCTTTTTTTACATTGTGTAAATCGTTTATAAGTTTCAAAAATACCCTTTTCATTTTTTGTCTGACTTGATAAAGTTTGCTCAAAGTATTTATTTGTCACATTTTTCAAAAATAAAGTTCTACAAATTTCAAACTTTTCAAAAGCTTCGTCAGTCGTTTTTATACAATATTCAGGGTTTATTTTAGTCTCCGCTAAATTCTTTTCAGTTCGGAATTTTAGTATTACTCTTAGTTACAGCCATATTGATCGCCATTTTTAATTCAACAGGGTTAATTAACTTCCACGCAGCCTTATTTGTCAGATTAGTAGTAGTACTGTGCATTGGTGTGTCATGAATTACATAATGACCCACAATGTTAAAATCGCTATATTCTCCCAAACGTAATATAAAATTACTGTAAGACCCTATACTGATCCTGATGTTCAGTTCTCTTCGACTCCCATAGTGACCCACATTGTTAATTCCCATAATCCCCCAAAATGGCTCACACTCTTCAATTCCGCTGTACCCAGTGTCCCACTGTTAATTATATGGACACATTTTTTAAATGTTAATTCGTTTTGTACCCAAAACATCATATACTGTGGTTCCTTGTTAATTCCCTTTTGTATAGTGAGTGGCCCATTTGTAAACAGAGTGGATACAAAATGTTCGCCCCTGTTTGTGGACCTGCATAAAGTGGGTCATAGTTTTTTTTTAATGTGAAGTGTAGATGGGCCAGTAATATCAAGTCGTAGTTGCTCCATACGTGACAAACTTTTATAAGATCAGCGAGCTTGAATACTTATTCTACACTTTTTATTTTGTCTTTAGTATTCTCTGTGTATGCCACCAACTCTGCAAGCACAAAACCATGAAGTATCGTCTCCATAGTTACATCACACTACCAAATTTTGTTCTGTGTGCCAAGCATTTCGCACGGTATCCTGCATCTTGTGCATTCACCTCAAAAGAACTAAGATTGGTTTTGAAATATGTATTAGTACTTTCTGACAAGACTATCTAGTCGGAATGTTCATGCTTTGTTCAGAATTCCTGCTGTCTCACCAAAATTACTGAAAGAACGTTTGTTTTCAGTTGTACGGTACTTGCTGCAACACCATTGCTATTCCGGCTTGCCATCCTGGTGCTCTCCTTCTCATTCCAATCTTCATTAAGAGCGTGCATACTCAGTTCTGATCGCTCTGTATTTTCTGTTACTTGACTGATAGAGCCAATCTGCAATATTCATCTAATTTTGGCTGTATTTAATGACACTAGCATACACTAGAGTTAATGGAGGTTTTTCCTTATTTACCACCATGCTTTCAGATACAGCTCCAACATCAATACAAGTTCCATTTGTATATGATGGCCAGTGTAGGTTTTCATCGGTAATTATGTGATGGATAAATACATTACTCACAGCCAACTTTGCTCATCTTATCAGGTGATTTCAGGTTTTATGCGTTTATGCCTTTCCATCTTTTAAACATTGCTTATAATAGATGACTAACAATCCACACGGTAGTGAAATAATATGCATGAATACGTGCAATATGAGAACAAAACTACTATGCACGAACACGTACAATATGAGAACAAAACTAGTATGCATGAACACGTACAATATGAAAACAAAACTAGTATGCATTAACACGTACAATATGAAAACAAACCTAGTATGCGTGAACACGTACAATATGAAAACAAAACTATTGTGCGTAAACACGTACAATATGAGAACAAAACTAGTATGCATGAACACGTACAATATGAAAACAAACCTAGCATGCGTGAACACGTACAATACGAAAACAAAACTAGTATGCGTGAACACGTAGAATATTAAAACAAAACTAGTATGAGTGAACACGTACAATATGAAAACATAATTAGTATGCATGAACACGTACAATATGAGAACAAAACTAGTATGCGTGAAAACAAGAATAGTATACATGAAAATGCATAAAATCAAAATTAGTATACGTGAAAATAAAAATCTGGGAACATACATATTTGCAATATATAACTAATGTTTTTCAACAACTTAAAAAATACCGATCGAATTGTGAAACTGATTAAACTGAATGTGATTGATCAAGAGAAAAGTAAATGCAACCCACTTCTCATCTGCTTTGTAAGAAAAATAATTAACTTGTTACCAAAATGCATCACCAACTTAGATCCAGAATAAAATAGTTTTCAGCTTGCAATAACGCCAATGTGGTTAGAAATGCAATCCAATTTATGTGGATACTAACAAGGCGAGACATTCAAATAATTAGAGAGTGACATAAGAATATTTCTTTTTACTGGGCATGAAAAACACGCTTCCAAATACAGCATAGAAAATAAGTGTACCTAATATTCCCTTTGTTCGTTCCATACTTAATGTGGTTACATACAGCTTCAAACATGCCTCTTGCAGTGGTGATATGGCGAGCATCAAATACCTGAAAAATTGACAGAGATGTCCTGGCTAGTTTGTTTTATACAAAGTGAAACGTTTGTATCAAGAACATTCGAGGGATCACAGTAAAACCTGACTATGGAGGACATGCGAGGGACAACACTGAAATCTGTTTGTAGATAACACTCGATGGAGCACAATGAAATCTGTCTACAGAGCACTGAATGGAATACAATTAAACTTGTCTATTCAGGACACTAGAGGTACATAAGCAAAGCATATTCATATAGAACACACATGAAACTAACATATAGTACCTTGTCGTCAGGTGTATTTTATATAGAGATGAAATACATACGTACCTTTAGAAGTTAAAGTTTAATCGCCTTTCTGGCATTGTTCAAATGAAGATGCATTAATATAGAACGTCCCATCTACATGTAAAACAAAATGGTTCTAGAAAATTTTAAACGTCAACAAGCTGGTTCTTTGAGAGTATGGTCAGTCCATTAACACATCATCTTTTCAGCGCATTAATTGACATACACACTCAACCAGTTTTCCTGGGGTGAAAGTCCGGTTAGAGTGACTTTTTTGGTCGTGTTGTTTTACAGCAGCTGCAGGGGATGACCGACCCCCAAAAAGTGGCGACGACTTTGTGGGTGGGTGTACCGCCCCATCAAGGCTTCATTTTGCAAAACGGGGGGCTAAAATATGCCACTTTTAGCCTAGCAACATTTACTCATTAATTATCCAAAGGCCAATCTGAGGCTAATACTTTCATGAAGTGTCCTTGAGGGGAACTCTCCCCACCCAATCAAAGCCCATTTTGCAAAATGGAGGCTAAAAATGTTATTTTTGACCAAGCAATGTTGACTTGTTAAGTATCCAAAGGCCAATCCGAGGCCAGTACTGTCTATTAAGAGGCGTCGACCTTGAGGTGCACTCTCACAGTCAAGACCCAATTGCAAGAATGTTGATGATACGTGTGACAATGCTGCTTTATTAATCTGAGCCTTGTATAAAACTAGCAAGAGGAAATGACTGCGACCAAGTTAACAGATGTTGAATATCTATTGGATAACTTTCTTGGATAACTGTTATAGTTGTGTGTGAAAACCTTCCCCGACGAATCGTTAAGTGCGAAACGAAATTTTAAAACGAAATTTTAGAGATTCAGAGGGCTGTCCAGACTGAATTTTAATTTTGTTAATTTGTAATCAAACACACTCAACTGAACACTCTATACTATAAAATGAGCATCCTTATTTGGGTTCCAGAGGAACCTAGGCAAGTGAATCTGAGTTAAGTTTTACAAGTATATAATTACCCATTCATCTTTTTCAATGCATCGCAGACACCCTTCACAATTATACTAATTTTTAAACGCCGACAATATGTTAGTGGCGTGTTCCTGGGAACGAACACAATAAACAGAAAATGTATTAAGTATCTAAGCATTTTAAAATCATTCCTGTTCTGCTACAATTACACACAACGAGTATAGATTGTTGCTGAACGTGGGAACCTCCGTATGTTATTTTTAGCGTTCAATTTGTCATAGGTATTATTATCAGGCTTGACACGTGACCTGTGGATGTCTAAATTGTGAGGCCAATTGAGTTCCAGCAATTTGCTTTAGCTGAAAAAAATACTTTACTGTGCAAACTGAAATCTTTTATGTTGGCTGACTTAGTAATCTGTAATTAAATCATTGTTGTAATAATAATAATAATGGGTAATTCTGCAGCAGCCGACCAAAAAGAGTGCGACGACCTCGGTACCCCATTCCCACCAAAAATTTAGCTATAAAATTTTTGGTAATCGAAATAGCAATCAGATCCTTCTTTGAAAAATGCATCAAAGATTTTTACTGATTAATATAGCAATTTTTTAAAACATTTTTGAATGCGCTGAGTAACTTACACCATTTGCGACAAAATCTATTGATTTCTTGTTCATATCAAAATATTTTCCTACAGAATATATTGATTTAATTTCTTTGTTCCACCGGTATTTAAATTTATTGATTAAACAGGTTGCAGTGGTTTTATGCTTTTGTTAATTTTAGCTCCTTTTTGTATTTACTCATTGTGTTATCGCTTGTAAGGTTTTAAGTCTGCTATCTTGTTTATCTGAGTTAATATGGTCAATAACATAATTTTCATCTATCGCACCGTTGAAACAATCGTAAATAAATATGTAAAAACAATAGTGTATAATTTTGTAATCCTTGTGATTTCCATACCGAATTGCATGTAACCTGTATTAGTGACTGATCCAACGAGTTTTTCTTCTTGCATTATCTTACCACTCTGTTTCTATTTATCGTACATCGGATGCTTTTTAAATTCATCGATGTAATATTTTTCTCGACTTGCTTCCTATATAACTTTACTTTTCTCCAATAGTACATTTCTTAGTGTATCTGTCGAGATAATCTTTAGCGTCTTTCATTTTGATATCGTTTGTGGCGTTTTCTTTCCCTTAGTGTCGTTTAAGCGCTTGATATTTTCGTTCGATGCAAGATACACATAATTGCGTTTTTTCCTTCACTTCAATTCCGCATTTGAAATACAGTTTCGGTCCAGAACTGCCACGACGTACACTGGCCATGTAATAACCACAGCACTCACCACGATTATATTTTACAACATGTAACTCTTGTGACTCCGATCATGAGACGTCGAGAGCTATTTTTGTCTGGTGCATATTGTATTATTTGGATAAAGTCCAATTAAAGAAAATACTTTTCCTAATGATATAGCAATGAATAATTCTGCTGTTGCAAAGCAGTTACGAGAACAGTATTTTAGTCTTACCGGGATAAAAGCATATTTTCCAAGGTCGAAATTTGCACCCAAAAGAAATCCGTAAAAAAATAAATTAATTATTAACCGCGAGTGAAATTATGAGATTATTGGCGATTGCAGGTGCGAAAAACAAAGACAAGTTGGTTTCTTTTTAAAGAGAACGAAAACGTTTATTAGCATTTGAACCCCAACACACAACTAGATTTGATTTCGACTGATTACCAGATGATAAGAAACAACCATCATTTGAGTTACAGTTGCACGAATTTATCAAAATGCCAAAATTGCATGTTTTTTTTCACGTTTATGATAGACGGCGTTGGTATTTCCGTTGACTCCACCATAAACAATAAACGAGCAGCGACTATTATTACTAATCTTGTGGATGACAAAAGTACATATTTAAGAATATAATTTATTGTCGAAAAAGGGCCAGTTTGATCTTGATGTTGAACGTATCATGACGTGGAAACAACAACAAAATTACTACGCCTGCTGCAACATAATGCTATGGCGATAATTTCCTTACTACGCACGACAATTTTCCGCGGACAGAATTGATAGTGGTCTCGGCCACACACGCGAAAATGTCGATCTGTCATGTCGTGAATGTAACAGATATCGAGGACCTTCGCTTCTTCACACTAGCGTCCTTTGTTAGCACGAAAACAGCTTGGTGGCAATTATGCATTTTAAGGAATTACCTGTTCACGAATAAATCCACGTCAACTAGCCGTTGAATCTAGTCTGTAGATTGCATGATGACCAGTAGATCTTACCACTTGAAACTTTATGTGTGGTTACACTCCAGACGGAATCGGATGCCATTGCTGCACCACCTTTAAATTCACCGGGTTCATATGAATACTTGACTGTTACGTTACTGCTCCACACTGGTTGTCGTAATTGATTTTCAGGTGATTTTCGTTGTGGTTTGTGTTTTTCTGCAATTGCCTCGATGGGTTTCATGTTAACTTCACGAGTGGCTTCAGTGTTTAACGCTTTAACGCGACCATCACGAGAGGTAGTTTGGCAACGCTTTCACAAGATATGTACTTGCTCGGTAAATTATCCGCGTATTGATGTCCAAATAGATGCAGTGCAAGTGTTTAATTAAATCGCCGATCGATTGCCTGATCACAATGTAACACGGTTATGTCCACATTTGATGTCAACGTATGTTGTCGCATTAGCGTCGTTACTGCACTGAAAAATTGTTTGCCAGAATCAATCTGTAATAACTGTAGCCATCGCAGACCACCACGTTGATAAATTAATTCAAATGCTACTGAGGCTTACGTTGCTGTTTTAGTCGATAGAGGTTTCGCTTACTTGTATCTAAATGCAACGTCCACGACAGTCAACGCGTGCCTTTTACGTGATGTGCCAATGACATCATGTGGTTACAACAAGATATCTGTCTCATGAACTTCGTTGGGCGTGCTGACATCAAGCCGTCCATGCTGACTCGTTTTTGGACGTAGTAGATAAATTTGCATTATTACCTGTCTTGACAACCAATCTGCGGCAACAGCACGTGTGACACCTGCTACATCGACGAGTTTGCTAATAGCTGCCGTACCTCTCCAATATCCTCTTAGACTATAACAAATCGACTCCATTACGTAATTATCGGACAATTAATTGCCAAGTAGAGAGGGGGGCTTTGGGATTTGCCCCCTACGGCTAACTTATAACTCATTGCCAATCTTATCAACTAGTTCGCGAGTGATTCTTATATGTTGTTATTCTTCATCTACTTCAGCGTTTAATAACAAGTCGGGTTCGAGGACCAAAATAATTATATCAGAGATGTTTTCCCCTGGGTACTTATCCCATGGCTTTCCTTATAATGTTCCGAGTGTAACGGCGATATCAACGTCAGTCACCGAGTCAACTCTCACAAACTTATATTTTATTATGCTGCATCTCACATACTTTCCCGTAAGTACCTACGTGTTTTTTTTTTAAGGCGTATGTGCCTATTCCGGTTATATCCGTGACCGTCTTGCATTGAACACAATATAAACTTATGATTATAAAAAATACTATATTTATAAAACATGAACGCGACTTCTGAGAGACACATAAGCAAGCACCAGTCAAGCATCATCCAGTGTTACCAATCATCATTCGAGCTATTATAATAGGTCAAATACCCTTATCACGAACAACTTCGATGGCTTTCATACCTAATTGTATTGCAATCGGAATGGCCTTTGGGGCTATCGTTCTGAATAAACTTTGAATAACATCGCCGTGTCCATCCACGTAGATCGTGCTATAAACCAGTACTTCTGAATTTATCACCCTGACGCGTTCAGGTCCTCGTTGGGCATTTGTATAATCATGTTATTTTGTTATTGCCGATCTAATTAATCACTCACTGTAGTAATCGTTGCTCAACATCAGCGATGATGTTATTTGCACAAGCGTGATCATGAATCACTGCAGAAGCTTGTTTTCGTATGGCGTCGATCGCAAGTGGCAAGGTCAGTTCCTCTTGTTTCATCAATTTCATCAACATGAGGTAGTCTGGACAGTAATTTTTCTGGTGATAATATATCTCCAGGTAATCGAGTTTTTCTAGCTTCTTTCACCAGTTTCTCAAATTTTTCAGATTCATCATATTTATCGCTGATTTGACTTATACCGTAGTACTTTCGAAAACCAAAATGAGTCCAGTTTAGTTTATTTTAAATATTGACGGTCTCTGGATCTAAAAGGTCATGACGAGCTGGATATCCTTTTGCAGCAACCGCTAAAGGGTTTTCGCGAAGTATTTTACGCCCTTTTTGGTAAATTGGGCAGGTTATTTTTTAACAGGTTCTGGTTCTAGAAAACTGGGCAGATTGGTTTTATTTTTACCAGGTTCTGGTTCTGGTGTAACAAGATCCTTTACATCACCAATCGCAGCAGAGATTGATCGATGCCCTCTATTTCTTGCTCTAATTGTGGTTAAACAGCAGCTATTTCAGCTGGAAGCTCTCGGAGAATGTGCATATTTTGGGTATTTTTAGTTCCGTTGGCTATTTTTCCAGTAGCTTTAGCGGTTTGTTCCAAAGATGGAAGATCTTTAGTGATTTTTCTGACTGGTTTAAATAACTGTGTACCCACTGTAATTTCCACATGAGCTTTCTGGTGCTGTTGTAGCTACTGTTTGACAGAATCACGGACTGAAATATAATACCTAACTACATATAGTCGTTGTCGAGTTAATTTAGCCGTGTGAGAATCCATAGTAAGCGCAGCATCACTCATTATTATTACAACAATGATTTAATTACAGAACACCTGTCAGTTAACAATAGATATTAAACATCTTTCACCCTGGTCGCAGTCATTTGCGTTTCCTATTTTTATAGAACGCTCATATTAATAAATCAGCATTGCCACAGGTACAATCAACATTCTTAAAATGAGGCCTTGATTGAGGGGATAGGTCTCCTTCAAGGTCGATGCCACTTCATGGCTATTACAAACTTCCGATTGGCATTTGGATAACGAATGAGTCAACATTGTCTGGCTAAAAATAGCATTTTTAGCCCTGGTTTTGCAAAATGGGACCATGATGGTGGGAAAGTCTCCTTCAAGGTCAACTCCACTTCATGGATAGTATTAGGACATAAATTTTAAGTAATAATAACATTAGAATTTCCTCTAAATTATATTAAAACTAATTTTTCAGTGTATTAAATTCTTGTTAAATTATATTGGAAGTAATCTCCATTAAAATATATCAAGAGTAACTTTTTTTATTAGAGCTATATTCTGTTTTGATAAAGATTGCTTCTTTACAACAAGTACAAATCTCAAATACTAGCTTAACAAATAACCTTTACAAATAGGTACAAAATGCCCTTGTATGTGCTGTTTATACCCTTGAGTTAAATGTTGTAAAGAGGCTATCGCTTTTGTTCCACTCGTGAAATGGATTACCACTCGTAACATGGAGTAATAGTTGAAAAGA
>QKMX01058485.1:0-13551 GCA_003401595.1 Venustaconcha ellipsiformis
ACATGATGCTACATGTCTGCGGCATGATGCCTCAGTGCTCAATGTCACTATAAACTGTCACATTGCAGACATGTTAGTAATATGACTCAAAAATTGTTAAAGCTAATTTAAAACTCCAATAACACACACACACACACACACACACACACTAAAATAGAAGAACCTTTAAATGACTTTATTAAAACTTGAATATTAATTTTGACAAAACTTGTTAAAGAGTATTCTGACATAAATATTTTCAGCATGTTCAAAAGATGCCAATCAGCTTTCAAATATAGCCACTGTTGCAAGCAACAGAAAATTCTGTAAGTTTTTTCTTCAAAATAAATTCTCATTAGAATTTGTCTAAATTTGATAGAGCATCCTTGACTGTCAAATTTGTAAAACTGATATGCATCTGCCATATAATGTAGCTGCTGCTACTAAAAATAGACCACACACACCAGGCCAGTTCAGCTGCTTTGGTATAGCCCTTGGCAAGGCACTTTATGTGTCTTAATGATAACACCTTTGTGCTGATGACCACCAAAAGAAACAAACAAGACCAGTTTCTTCACAGTTGTTTAATGAAGTTTCAAATAAATGCTGCATATTATGATTGGTTCACTTGATTGTACATGCAGAAAGTGTGTGCATGCACATGCATACTTGAATGCATGCGATGTGTGTATGTCTGTATATACAGATAGGATTCAATGGAATATCAGCACAATACAGGCTGTATAGTGCTGAGTACAAGCTACCTAGCAGTACTAGTAAAGGTAGAAACCTTGCCCGATCTGATGGAAGTAGAAAGAGACAAACGATGAATACACATGCAAAAATATTGAGTCATTAAAACTTTTAACAGTTTAATTGCATGCCATAGACTTCAAATTTATTTGAGGCATTAGTTTTATTAGTAGAAAACATACTAACAATCCTACATAGTGATAATAATTGGAATGGATTTTTTAGAAAATGTTTTAATCATATATACTCGCTTATAAGACAAGTCTAGTTGCAAACTACAGATCCAGATTTGTTGGTGCATAATGAATAACAACTTTTACAGAATGACAATGTTAGCTTTGGTTTTTGGACAGTTCTCATTTTTATGTTTTCCAAAGTTTATTGCTAATTGGCATTATATAGGCCCTATTGTATTGATGTACTCTGGGTACAAATTCAGGTTATTCTAAAAAAAATCGTAATTAAACTTCAATACCTTGAAATTTCTAAATGCTCATAATCAGATCCACAATTTTTAGTTTGACATATCCATGGTGTTTTTTAGATCTACATGTGTTTGAAATGTGTTTTCAGTTCCGCACCAGAAAGTGTCTGGTGCTAATTTCAGTAATGAGTTTTCCAAACTTCAGTCTTTAAAAGGACTGAAATTCAACAATAAAAAAAGTTTGCTTCTATTTTCTTTGGTTACAACTAATATAAACTCTTTAACAAGATTCTTTTTACTAAAACCATTAAATGCAAATCCTGGCCAGCCAAAGTAATATTTACTCTATTTTATGTCTGTTAATTTCTTGACCAGTTCCTGTTTAGCCATATAATCAGTGCAGCAATGCCTTAAACACCTAGTACATGCAGACATATCAACTTTAGTCTGTTTTTACAACAGTATATTACAATTTTTTTGACATTTTTATTGTGCACCAATCAGATATTGTTATTGAGCTTTGGTAGCAATATTGGCAAAATGTTTAAAAATTGTTGAGACATGTCAGAAATGAAGAAATTTTTAATATATCCAGACCTGCTAGTTTTCTCCACACACATTTTAAACATTTGTGATAATTTTAAATGGTACCAATAGAGGGCATTGCTTTTTATATTACCATATATACTTATAAGATTAGTGCAGCCGCAGTCTGTGTACAGACTCAGATCTGTCATCATATAATACACCAGCAGATCTGGGTCTGTGCAGTTTGTTATCAGTAATCAGTAGAACAAACAGCATTAACACTGATCTGCAGGTGCATTATGCTAGAGCAAATCAGGATCCTTTTTGCAGTGTGACTTGTTTTATAAACGAGTACATTAAGGTAGTTATAGCTGGAGATCCTCTGGCCAATTTTTTAATCTTTGTTGAGAAGGCCAGAGGATAGCAGGTAACATTACACCAAGAATCCAAACTATATTTTATTTCCTGTGTAGATGCTATCAGATTTTCAGACTGTTTACTGTGGCCAATGTGTTCACTGTGAGGGGAAAAATGGGAATATCACTCCTACTGAAAAAGATAAATATTCATATGCATCCACTAGAAATTGTGGACACTTATCAGCAGTAAAGTACACATATATAATGCCAAACATCAGAATTGCAGCCAGTAAGTAGTATCTTTTTTTTGCAAAAGAAAGCAACCAAGGATAGCATGTTATTGTTCTTTATTTGTTAGCAGGGATATAATGCAACCTTTGAGCCACTTCTATATGTCATTGAACAAGCAGAGTGCATTAGTACAATATGGAAATTAATTTTCCAGAAAAGATGGAAAAAATTTACTATCCACATATCAAGAAAAGAAAATTATGTTTGGAAAAATTGGATACTTGATGTTATTCAAATGAATGTTTACCATGTAACTGATGATTTCTTTGATATGAATTCCCCATAATATAGTGAATTATCTTTTTTTTATATTTACTGATATATATCTTGATTATCCACTAAATACATTGCAACTAACCAGTCCAAAATAGAATCATGAACTAAATTCATTGTAACTAACCAGTCCAGCTGAAATTGTACAGTGAGCTATTTTGTACCATTGAAAGCTGTGTGTACAATTTTTGACACTGTTCTTGTTCATTGTGTCGGATTTTTATTTGTTTTTAATATGGTTGACATGTTCTGCATTATTGCATTTGTTTGTTGCTTCATATGCCTCTTTGGTCATGTAACCTTATCATAGCGAATTTAAATTTTTTGCATTGTGTGACATTTAATTGTAGCATTTTTAAAATATTACAATTCATATTCTTTTAATTTGAAATATTGTGCATTATTATGATAGTATAATTAATTTATATGCTGTTGTGAAAAGTCACTGTGTGATACGTGGTTTCAGTGTAAAGTATCATAACTTTCCAGTCTTCAGTATTTTACTGAATTGACTACCCAGGATTTCACATTTTACCAGCAACCATTTAAAGAACAGCTGTTTGTATTTCAGGGCAGTAAAGAATTCATGTGAAAATAACTCAGTTCATTGTTAGAAGGCATCTTAACATGTATCATATCAGATGCAGTTATATTATTGTTTATGAAATCTGCTAATGTGTAAGTTTGCTCAAATGCAAATAGCTTTAGACCTAGATCCAAATGTGTCTTTTGTGCAGAATTGATCAGGCCTGGAAATCAGAAAATATCAGATTAAGCCAATCAAAAATGATATTACAAAAGTGAAGTTCTTTGTGATTGGAGTACAAAGAATTTTGAGCCAAGAAATTTTATGATTTCTGGGATCAGAGACTGAGATCCAACATTAGCCAATTGACATAATGTATCATAAATAACATCATCTGTGATTGGCTGAAAAATAAATGCAAGCTCAAAGACTTTTATGATCTCCAGGCAGGTATTTGTATTAGACATTACTGGTAAATTTCAATCAATCCTGCAGTAGATCTGCATTTTGACTCATTTGATGCATATTAAGAAACGTTTAATGTTGTCATAGGATAAAGGTACCTTTCTTCTATAAGCCTTGATAATCTCCCTTCCTACAGGCGGGTAAGAAGAGGCATGGGTCTGCAAGTTCTAGTTCATCTTCCTCTTCAGAGGATGGTGAGGGCAAATTGAAACATAAATCTGGCAAAGACGGCCCTGACATGATTGTCACAGTCACCCCAGGATTTGGAGTTGAGGTTGATTTGCTTTACCAGCATAGCTTGAGTCTTGTATATTCAATACTCTGTCGTTATAGCTTAAAATGCTTGCTTGGTCAAATAATATCATCATAACAATTTGTCTTCATGAAGTTCAGCCAAAGGCAATGTCTGTTTTTGGCTGCTGTTTTGTTATTTAGTGGACTCTTTGCTAATATGCTACAACAATATGCACCCATATATACTTCTTTTTACATATGGCTGAAATGTGTATCTACCAGTTCTAGTATTAATATAAATATTATCATAGATAATAATAATAATGATGATAATAATAATAATAAACACTTCAGTGAAAGTAATTTTCCAATGCATGATGCCTCCATCATCAGGGCAAAAATGATGATGAAAAATCTACAAGGTTACAAATTTCTTGTGGGCTCCATATAACATGGGCTGCTGTTTGCCAGTTAGCACTTCTTTGATAAATGTAAGGTGGGGTGTTTTATTTTGTTCTAATTAATTTCTTACTGTAAGAAACTTTATTTTTTAGAATCTTGTTGATTTTAGGAAACTTTTTATATGTATTAATCACATGAGATTTTTATGACGCTTAAGAAAAACTCTATGTATTAGTCATGTACAATTATATAATAAAATTGTATTATGATGTACATGACCAGCTTCAGGATAAAGCAATTTTTTAAGATTTTTATAAAAAAAAATGTTTTCAACATGATTTTGGACAATGTTGACAAAGGTCTTGTAAGCAAGACTTACAAAAGATTGATTGAGGTAGACAAATGAAATTGGGTAGGTTTGTTTGTTGTTATATGTAGCAGAATTTATTCCATTTTAGGTCATTCCAGCAAATTTTCCATGTGTAAAACCAGCCCATCCCCCCCTTTTTTTCCCTCAACTTTTGTGATTTGTATGCATGATTAAGCAAACACCCAAAAATGTAGTAAAATTTTAGAAATACATTTGTATTGATATTCTTCTTAGATTTTTAGCCCATTGCAGCATTGTTTCCATTTTTAACATTTTGAACTTTGTGGGCAGAACCATTGTTAGTACAGCTTAGCAGAACCCATTTGACTAGATTAAATTTTGATGTTCATGCTTGTAGGCAATATGTAAATGATTTAATTAGATTTTCATGTCATTATAGCAATTTTCAAAGTTTTATTTATTTCTGATTTTTTGGGACATTTGTTAATTTTGTTGAGTCGGCAGTAATTGATTTTTTTTTGTGTGTGTGTGCTGCTTTATTCACCACGTTTTCAGCCTACTAGCCCTTCTTTGGGACAGGGCTACAAACCTGCCTGAATTTATACAAAGTTAAAGCATTACCATTATGTGCTTGTTTAGTCCAACAGCAAACATACACAGACCTAGATCTTTTGCATAATCTTCTGGTAGATCTTGTTCTATGCATTTTGTTAGGAGCAGTCAGTAGAACAGAGATTAGACCCTGATATTATGCAATGGCAAATCATGGTCTATGTTATTGTGGTTGGACTTTTAGTATATACAGTATGTATTCTGTTTAAATTGAATGCACTGTTTGGATTCTTATGAGAGGACGTCTAAAATGCATACCTTAAGATTAATTGACCTTTTATATCAAACTCCTAACTAAAATACCAGTAGCCCTCTTCCCAGGGTTTCCTTTTCTTTCCTTCACAGAATGATGTTGTAATTGGGTCAGATTTGGACATATAACTTTTCTAGAAGAAACATATCCCATCTAGTTCATGCTGGATCTGCAATGCCACAGAAAATGACGCAGCTCTATACTGAACAATTTTCTATAGCTACTTTCAACCAAATCACTCAAAGATTACCAAGGGGAAATCCCAGTTTCTGATCAGGAGGATTCACAAGTTAGAAATACAGGTGAAAATAGATGTTTTTTAGGTAATACATAAAGTTTTTGAATTTCCAGTGCAGAATTTAAGAGATGAAACGTTCAAACTTGAAATCAATGAACTTTTTTGAAATTTAAACCTGTAGGACAAAAAAGATGGAGGACCTGAGATCCCTTCTGATGATAACACAATAGCAAAGACGGCTGAATTAATAGTGGAAACCGTACTCCAACAAGCCTTGCAGGAATTTAAATCTGGAGGCAGTGATAAAAAGGTTTTTAGCATGTGGCTGTGTTGCTGTAAAATGACTAGTTCTTTTTTGACTATTTCATATGGTCAGTTCTTTTTTGTGGTTAATAGTTTAATTGCTTCCTTTGAAGTATTTTTGTTGCCCATTATGTTCTGTTTCTACCTTGAGAGGATAAGAAAAAAATAAGCTTCTTAAATGCATGCCAGCATTGCCAATCATTTTATGTGTTGTTAGTGATGCAACTTGTCAAATACGAAATTTATTATTACCTTAAACCTGTTGGATACCTAGTAATGAACAAGAAAAATTGATTTCTTAAATGTAAAATTAAGAACATTTGTAATGTCTGATTTATTCAGATCTGCTTTTACCTCTCCATATTGTTTATAGAAATTTATCCTAGGCCTTTACACATGCTAGATGTTTGTTTCAATTTTTTGTAGATTAAAACCATTAGACTGATGACAGAATATCAGAATTAAGAAAAGCAGGAAAAATACACAAGGAAATAATGATAATAATAATAACAATGACTATTTAAGGAGAGTAACACCAGCAAAAGTTAATTACTCTTATATTTATTTCCTTTACAGGAATAGTGAGTTGATAAAGATAATTACAGCTATCAATGACAACACAAAACTCGAAATTTTGAAATGATAAAGAATAAGGATTGTTACCAACTTCCTCCATTTAGCTAAGTTCTGTCACAAAACGAGAAATAGAAGTCGGATTTAGCACACAACATGACTTACATGCATTCTTCAAAAGAAATTTCATTCTCTAGAGGTCATACCTACAGAGCATTCATTGGTGCAAAGTTTGAAATTTGATAGCTTCATGTGAAATATAAATTCAAAAGCTATGCAATTTTCACATTAAAAAATTTCTGTTATCAGGATGAAATTGCAGAGCAGGAGTTGTCTCCTATTGAATCCTCACTTGAGGAAATAATACCACGGGAAGAAGACTCCCTGCCAGTAGAGGGCACTAATGCCCCATTAGGTGTAGAAGCTGAGACTGATGTCACTGTTCCTGATATGACTGAAAGTCAAGAGGTTGATGTTTAAACTTTAAATTTAAGTTTTTAAATTGACTAAAATTAAGAAGAAAAATATCTGATAATAGTAAATTTTACTTTTTCATTAAAATAAAGGTAATATGTTTTTTCTTCAAATACAAAGTTCTGTTTTTATACCATTATGCATAAAATATAAAAAGAGTATAGAAAAATAAAATCCTGGTCATGTTTTTATTCATAGATCTTCGTTACATATACCACAATATTTTTTTCTAAAATATGCATATTGCTTAAAACAACGTATTTTGTGCACTGTGTTTAGAAAATATACTTAGTAATTGTACATCCCAATTGAAAAGTGAAAAGGTTATATTCCATTTGCTAATTTGAAGCTACTATCCCTCACTAGGACAAAAAGAGACTTGACTCTACATCCTCGTCTTCAAGCTCTGTCTCTTCCTTTGATTATGGGGAGGACAAATCAGGAGAAAAATTGCCAGAGGTTGAAAGGATAGCAGCTGCTGTGAATGCAGAAGTTGAGGTGGCTTGGTTAAATTTTTCTGCCTGGCATGATCATTTGTGACAAGCTTTATGTTAGTGGCATGCCAGTGGATTGAATCTAAGTGATTTCAGCAGTATGTTTTGCATAAAAGGATAAAGGAGTCAGATGAGTGTTAACTATGCAACCTGATTTCTGTTTCACCATGCATGATTAGATATGGATATTTCAGTGTTAACTGCATCCAGAATGTTGAAGTTTTGTATTGATTATCCCCCTTGCCAAAGAAGTTGGGAGGGAATAGAGTATTTTGCCCATTTATTTGTGTATTTGTTCATTTATTTGTTACACTTAATATCTTGATCACCTGTAGTATATTAGACCCTGCGCCTTCTACATGTACAAAAATATTTTTATGTGGATACATCTCCAGAAGATTAACTCAGACCTGCCAAAAATAGGTCACTGTGACCAAATTTGCATGATTTATTAACTTTTATATTTTCAACTGTTCCTTCTTTATGCCATCATATTTGGCACTCATTCATAGATACATATGGAATTAATAACTGAACTATACCAATACTGTGCCACTGTAACCTAATGTAAATGACTGAATGACTTGCATTTTCAGCTGTTAATTCGGAACGCCTTCATTCTTTCACTTTATGGCACATAAGCATTAAACTTGGGTAGTACATTCAACTCAACCATACAAAGATTGTTGCATTTTTAGTTGTTCATTACTTTTGCAATATTTTGGACCCTATTCATATACACGTAAGAAAACTGGTATTTGGGTGCATCTGAGAGATTAACTCAGAAGTTTGTCACTGTGACCTAATTTGTATGCATAAGTAACTATGGTTTCCTCTGTACAAGTCTGTATTGTCAGCTCTCCAAAATACGTTTTTGGCAAGAAGATTTGTGTTTATGAGTTTACGCCTTATTTTAGATGGATAAAGGGGTGATACATGACACATTTGAGATACCAGGTTATACAGAACGCATCTTGGCATATATTTTGGTCTTTTCAAATGATGATGATCTATAAACCTTAGTAGATAAAACCTTTACTAAATTTGTGACAGGTGCCAAAGGTTGTTGAGATCTATACTTTAAGGATGTAATTAATATACATTAGAGAAAATCATAAGAAGAATATGCCATACAAAGTTTATGAGGGTGTCAGATCTGTTTCTCTCTTTTATGCTCTATTATGAAAGTTTTAGTTTACAGTATTATCTTTGTGGTCCTGTTTGTCATATGTTGATTACATTTTGCCTATAGGTTACTTTTCAGACACTTATGGGTCATTTGTAATTGAGGTGGGTGGATCTCTTCTTTTTTTACAGATAAAAATGTCATAGATTATAAGCCTTCCTTTTGTCTTCAAATGATTCATTGTGTAAACTTCATGAATCCTAAATATAAATATTTCTACCAATATTATTTCACAGAAGGGAAATCTTCAATAACTGTTTTGTTCAAAGCAAACAAGCCCTTTGTCTTGCATGCACTTGCATGTATTGAACTGAACATAATCTACAACTGCCTATCTGGTCTCCTTAAGCATGTCAGATTTTAAAATGCATGTTCATTCCAAGGCAGTTTTTGAATTGAAATAAATTTTATTCTAGCCCATGCATATACTTATCTAAAAAAATTTGAAGTTTTAGAAAATTATTTAAGATCTCATTTTTTTAGGTTTATCATTTGCAGTTGCTGTGATTAAAAATAGAATGGCATTATAGCTTTAACACATGCTTAAGTCATCAAAAAGGCATACTTTGCAGATGTAAACCAATAAATATCTGCTTACCTAGTCATAATGAAAAGTTAAGCATTTGCCTACTCTGACAGGTTCTGGAATGTTTTGGTATCACATGTATAACATGACTGAGATTGTGACAGTTGTACTGAACTCAAGCCAGATGGTGTCACATTTAACAAGACATAATGTCATGTGCTCCATTCAGCTGACAATTTGTTTCAGTGGGATGCTAGCCATTCTTGGTCACAAGTCAAGCTGTTACTGTCTCAGTTGAATGGGAATTAACAGATTGGTATATAACTAGTGGTTATAGTGGAATGTTTAATATAAAGTGTAAATAACACAGCAACCATTATAGGGTTGTACCTAGGATGCATTATTGGGGGAATTCTTCATATTGTGCAGATAGGCTTCAAAATGTCACCCTGTAGTCAAAATTGTTTATAAAAGAAGGAATGGTCACCTTTTTTCTAATTAACTGTAGAGCCTATGCTGTCACTGTCACTAATATAATTCTTGGTTCCAATATACGTGATTGGTCGACTTACCTAAACATGCTTTGTTCTTGACCTGCCTTGTGACAGAATGGCGAAACATCCCCAACTGTGTACACTCTTTGCCTTTTATGCCTCATGGATAGTGTCGTGTAACATTGGAGTTGTCCATTTATGGATGTGAGAGTGTAGGACACTAATGTATTAATCCAATTAATCTAAAATTTGCAATATTATACAATATCAAATTTACCTTTCTCTCAACATTTTTGTTGACCACAGTACTACATCCCTGGATGGGGTAATGATTCAAGACATAGGAAACTTTTGATATGTTTCCTAATAATTTCATCACTCCTTGCCTAATCTTGTTTCAAATTTGGGTTTTATATGGTCTAGGATTTCCCTTCTCACAAAACCATTGTTCCTTCCTTAATGGGGCCAATGAAATTTTTCACTACCATAGTTCATGTTGAAGGTTCAAATTTATTTGCAGAAGGATGGCTTTTTGTTCTTTTATTATGTCATTTCATTTTACCGTTTCAGAAGCAGTTTGAAATTATGTGATGTCACTGTTTAGTATACAGGTTCTTTTCATTATTGTTGTAATGTCCTGAAGCAGTTGGGTAGTTTTCTCCTATGCTTATTATTTCAAGTTTGTACAGTGTATAATTTGCATACTGTTGTTTCTTAATGTCTGGTACCTTTTTTCTTGCACTAGATGGTAAGCATGAACTGGTGAAGAGATACAAGTCACTGATTATAAAACTACATTGTTTTCACAGAAGTTTGTTTTTAATCCTTATTTTATTTATCTGAAATTTGGCTTGACAATAATTTGTATTCTTGATGGTGATGACACTACTATCTACACTTATCTAAGATATCATTTTGATATGGTATAGGTGGGAATGATATATCATGTGTCAGGGTTTATACACTTCCTTGAAGACCTTGAAACTACTGGATTTTGGCTTTAAATTCAAGGCCTTGCAATTCTTGAAAATTAACATTTTTGTTTTTATAGTCTGTGTAAATTTATTTTTCTACAGAAATATTTTAGACCAATTTTTGGGGGGATATGGTTCTAGAAAAGTTGACAACATCCTTTTCATTGATGGTCTTGCACTGTTCTGCCATTCCCTCATGTTTCATTTTTTGGGGGTTTGTATCGATTGTCATTCCATATGATTCTATTTTTGATCTGGAAATTTATTTTTGAGGCCCAGGAAAATCCAACAAAAGTTTGAATTTTACTGGATTGGAAGCATATGGACACTGTTCTGTAATCTTGGCACACATTACAAATTATTAGTTCACCTGACCTATGGTCCAAATGAACTCGTATCACAATACACTAATTATTCAGCTGTCACTGTACAGCTTCTCTCTCCAAAAACTTACTGGAACAATTTCATGCAAACATGGTATGACAACCTCTCAGGTTTAGATAGATATGCTGACCTGTCATCAAACATGACTTTCCTTGTAAAAAATATAAAAGCCTTTAAATAATGTCACACAACAAATTTTTAACCAAATTTTAATTCACAGTATCTTAGCATGGAGAATTTTCATGTTGATACAAATTATAATGCTTATCCACCATTAAATATGGCAATTGTTACTAAAAGACTATAAAGCCTTGAATGACTCCTCAAAAGCCATATAATAAATTTGGCACTAAGCATCCTTAAGCAAATCTATACAAAAAATGCTTATCAATTACATATGGCGACTATTGCTAACAATTTGAAAACTTTATTTTTCAAAACTGCTTGACGGAATTTTGAAAGAAAGTATCCTGTCAGGAGTGGCTTTCAAATGTTTAAAATGATGATAATCTGCCTTAAAATATGGTTGCTGTTGCTAAAACTAGAAAAATCTTTGAATGATTTTCTCAACAGCTGTTGAACAGAATTTGACTAAATTTGACAAAAAGCATCTAGACATAGAATCCTTTCAAATTTTTTAAAATTTTGCCAATTACAAAGTCAACTATGGTCAGAGTTTCTATAAAAACTGAAAACCAAGAAATGACTTTTCAAAAACCACTTAACAGAATAACACAGATTTGATAGAAAGCATCTAAAAGAATTTTTCTCTCACATGATGAATGAAATATATGCCTTTGTTTTATTACACACTGAGGTGATTTGGCCCATTTTGTTGCAGTTTACGATTCCATTAAACATACATAAAACAGTTTAACCCTCACTGTAATCAAAGATCATGGTCTCATGTAAGATCTCAAAGATCAAGTACCTGATTGACATGGAATCACATGTACTTACTGAAAATTAAAATATTTGATAAAAATTGACAGTAAGAATCCTGGCATGTAGAGCTTTCAAGTATTGTGCAAAATTGTGCTGATTCACCATCATGAAAAAAATGACACCATTACTAAGAATGGAACAGTTTGTAAACAACTCTTTAAAAACAATAGAATTTGACCAAATTTTTAGGAAAGCATCCTGGTGTAAAGGGCTTGGACATTTGAACAATTGATGCCAATTACTATCAAATATGGCTGCTCTTACAAGTAGACCTGCATTGAAACAACACATAAAGCTTTAAACAGAATTTGACCAGCTCTAACAGAAAGCCTCCTGGCATATGGGCCTTTCAGTATTGGACAAATAATGTTGATATGTCATCTTATATAGACAAAGATAGGAAACAACCAAAAATACTTGAAATGATTATTTTCATAATGTCAGCAGCATAGAAAACCCTCTGCTGACCCAGATTTTCTAACCAATTGCTCTTGCATTTTGGCGTAAAAGTAATTTCAGTCTCACTTGTGCTGATTTTAATTAGGCTGTAGTTTACTTGAAGTGATAGTTGGATGCCAATGTTCTACACATAGGCTCTTATAATGGTTATAGTATTATAACATTAAAATGTCATATTTCGGTTGTTGTACTTAATTTTCTCTATGCTTTATATTCTTGGAATGAGTACATACAGTTTATCAGTTTTATATAACCTGACCTCCCAGTAGTTGTAAAGAGTTGAACTTTATTGGTAGTAATTATTAACCATGATTTTATGATATTGTTTAAAATGTACCCAGGTCTTTATCAACATGGATATTCGATCAATAAGGTGCTGTTTGCACTTTTTTGAAGTTGCAAGCTCAAAGACATTTACTTTGTAAATTAGAAGTGAGAAAGAAGTGAGCTTTCATGACAGTGCTCTAACATCCAACTTGTAATCCTGATACTTGCACCTTGTATTTAAAACTTGGTAAGCTGTGTACTGCTTACAAGTAGATGTACATATATTTTAGATGTATGTATTTTTGCTTTTTAACACATGTACTAGCTTTTTTATAACTTGCTTAGTAGTATATATGATATGGAAGTATTGAAGAACAGAATGACTATAGGGACATTTTTTTAACATGCATTCTTATTCACTGTTACATGTAACTCAGTTCCATTTTTTAAAATAAATTCACATTGTTTTAGATGTTTTAGAACTGTATATTTCAGAAGGTTTCTGGCATTTGAATTTGGCATAGAAATGTTTTAAAAAATGGAGAAATGAATTGTCATTGCTCAATGAAGTTTCTCAATATCCTTTTGTATTGTGAGCAATTTTTCAAAGTATTAATTGCAAAAGCTGAGACAGGGAGAGCAGATTATTTTAATCCAGTTACCTTGTCAAGCATTACACACTTTGCTTAGTTCACATCTATCCTTTTAGTCCAATCTCATTTTAATGAACTGTGTCTCGATTCTGGCATGAACTGTGTATGAGGTCACAGGAGTCTGCAGTTTTATCAATAAAGCACCACGAAA
>QKMX01058492.1:0-10204 GCA_003401595.1 Venustaconcha ellipsiformis
GTCGGACTATAGTTGTTCAGTATAAACAGAGACCATTCTACTTTAACTTCCGCCAGTGCAAGCAGGTGACTTTTGAGCAGTTTTTTTGCTAAAACAAGCTACAAGACCAGGTGATTGTCTTTATTTATTTAGCTTGATTTGCCATGTATTGGATGTACTATGATCTGGTAAGTATTATCAAAGTAATAAATTTGGCATTTCAAAAAATATTATTCTGCAAGATACCTTGACCAGGATTTGCAGAATTTGAACCCAGCTTAACCCAATCTGATATGCAGATTTATAAAACCACTATTTCCAACCCTCTACTAGTGATTGACAGCAGCTATCCCCCACCAATTATTCATCCTTTTGACTTAATTTCTGCAACAAATCTTAACAAGATTTTGTTGAATTTCAGCCAAATTTTGTTTCTTACTTTACACTTAAGAGATCTGGATGAGTTTCAGTACAAGTATTTAATGATATAACTTACAGGAGTTATGCCCCTTATTGCCCATCATATTGACTTTGAAGTTTATGGCACAACTTTACTGAGAAATATTTTGTTTCAACCAAAATTGTCTTACTGCTTCATACTGATTAGAATTTGAATGAGTTTGATTACCAGAATTCCATAGCATCATTTAGAGCCGATGTAGCCTCAGTATGCCCATTCTCCAAATTTATTTCCCAATATAAGCTTAGCTGATTAAGGCCCTGGGAATTATATTGAAGTCCATTTGTTCTTACATTCTATCAGCATAAAAGTAATATTGGGCCTAGTATAAAGTTAATCATACATTTTCTCTGTATAAAAGTAATAATGGGGCTATTTCTTCTTACATTTTCTCTACAGAATGGTAATAATATACCTAGTCACATGTTCTTACATTTTCTTTGCATAAAACAATGGGTCTAATCAAAAACCATTCTTAGTTTTTTACATAAAGATATTGATAGAATGACTACTGTATCATAGGTTAATCATACTTACAAACATGGATATATAAAAATTGTGTGCAATTGTTATCACTTTTCAGGAGGTAACATTATTGTCAACAGTATGTGTTTGTTTGGAGATTTTCAAAGCCATATATCTTCTACATCAGTTAGTGTGTATGACTGAAACTTTTTGATGTACTCATACTCCTTGTCTAATGTTTTACCCTGATATAGAATTTTCCCATCTCACCAGTTTATTAAGCAGAAAGCTACAATACATGCATTTTGGATTTTTGATTGCCCACTCATAAGAGTAGTTGTGGTCACAGCAGGCAAGGGGTTAAGTGTCCAGTGTATGTCCACTATGAGATGTGGATATCCTCTAAGTCTAGTGAATTCCTTCTCATTCTAGTAGAACTCTATTGTGAATTTTGTTACAGCCATAGTGGGGTCTTTTTACATCAATTGCTGATTTTCTAGCATTGATCCTGCAAGTTGACACACAAAACAAACAGATAGAAATCCTAACATTGTAAACCCTGACTGTGGCAAGTGTCAGTTTCATATCTTAACCTGTACAGTAGTAATAGTAACACATGCAATGATACTGCCAGGATTTATCTACACAGGGGGTCTTCCCACTTGTCATCAAAACAAGCGAGAGTAAAGTTAAAAGGGATGTGTATGTGAAGAATTGCCATAATTCATACTTTTCTCAACACCTGAATTTCCAATTCTCTTCCAGCTCCACTCTGTTATGGCTATGTTGAAATCAAACTCCTGATAAAATTCACACTCTAGTTACATAAACAGTATTTTTTGACTGTTTCAGAGTTGACTGTTATGGCTATGTTGAAATCAAACTCCTGATAATATTCACACTCTAGTTACATAAACAGTATGTATTTTTTGACTGTTTCAGATTTGAATCTGTTCCTTATCTATGTTTTAAGTTTATAGTTTTATCTTAACAGTTAAATAAAAATTAAACATTGCACAGAGTGCATTTTTACATGCATGATTTTGAACTAATTTGTGAAACTTATTCATCATTGCTTTCCAGGTGTGCAAATTTGTTATAATTTTGCATTATTTTCACACTCGCATAAACTGGCAGTATCTCGGCAAGTATGCATTACCTATAAAAAATGCTATCTTTTTATTCTCTTGGTTATTCTTCCATTTGTGCCCATAATTGAGGTATCCTAAGAAAATTTGCCTAACTACAGCAAGCATTCCTGTTGATCAATTATATGTACATGTGCCTGTTAGCTTATACTTGTGCAAAACTTTACATACTGCTCTGCATCAAGTGGTAACTTTGATGTTCTTTCCTAGTAATTGATACTTTTGTAATTAATTTGACATAGTTAGCATAAATTACTGAAATTAGTCTACAATTTAAAACAAAAAGCCTCATCATAACACAGAGAAAACATTCTTGTGTTGTAGTTATCATTTATAGATTTTGTCCTTAAGGCAAGATTTCAAACAGGTTTTGATTAAGTAAACAGCTTAAAATTACATTTTAATATCAAACTGAATAAATGTTAGTGACACATTTGACAACAATAATTTTTGAAAATAAATTAAACATTAAGACTAATAATTTTATCTAATAGCAGCTACTAATGAACATATATTATTATAGCAGTCATGTGATATAGAGAAATTATTATGTCAGAATTCTTTCTAATGTTTATTGGTAAAAATAATGTGGAATCCTATACTGATAATATATATATAGAAGCTATGGTAGAAAATGTTCTTTGTTTCTAGACATAGAAAATATTCATTATTTGAGAATTTGACAGCTTTTATATTCACAGAATTTGTTGACATTGAGAATAGTGCTGATTAAGTTGATGTACCTGTCTTCAATAAAGTGATTTTCATGGTTACATTTTTGTGAGTCTTTCATAAGACACCAGTTGAGGAGTGATGTTCTTACATTAAAGTCAGTCATTTAACAAACAAGGGCTGTACCACAAAAAATACTTGGTACCTAAAATTAGCACTTTTGATGTAGAGCAGTCACCGATAGATTCAATTTTAGAATGTTGTATAATTTTTAATTGAAAACATTGAGTAACCAGAGTTCCCTGGCTTATATTTAAAAAAAAAATGTCTTTATGTATATTTAGGGTGGACAAATTGCTCCATGCCTGTCAGAGCTGGTTTGGGATGTCATTTCATCCTCTTAATTTTTGGATTTGGCATCTTTCATACTTGATGGAGACACCTGGTAATAGTCATACATGGAAAGTGATGGCCAAGTTTGCTAGGGTCATTGTCCAGGACTGCTTACCATACCAAGGCTAATACTTTGGCATTGCGATCCATGTCTATCACTCTTTGTCATACCCTCAAATTCAGACCTAAAAGTCTGGGCCATGGATGCACTTTCAATTACTAGGAGGAGTTGTGGGCTTTTGCATCCCCTCTCACAGTACTGATACTGAACAAAATCCAGAAGTTACAGGGTCATAATGGCAAGATGATTCTGATAGCTTGTCCCAGATGGGACCGGTCCTTGGTCACCGATCTACTCATACTAGCGATAAATGTGCTCAGGAAGATTCTGGCCAACCGGAATCTTCTCCAGCATCCATGGTCACAAGTGGTCCTTTGCTGCCCAGACCATCCTCTTCTTCTACATGCTTGGCTCTTATCAGAACAGCCTTGTGAAACAAATAAATAAAACCTTTGATTGTGGAGAGAACTTCTAGAGCAAGAAGGCTCTCCACTCTGAAGCCTTGTGAAGGAAAGTAGCACATTTTCAGGAACTGGTGCCATACCAACATCATACCTCTGTGTGCCTCAATCTGTTAACTAGATAACCTTTTTCTCTGGCTTTTGAAAAGAAACAGCTGGCCCAAATTACTATCAAAGGATTCTACCCCCACGATATTGGATACATTCTGGCATCGTGATTTTGGGCATGATAAAGACCTATTTGATCTTTTAGAACATTTTGGTCTCTATCAACCAGAATACCTCATTTGTTTCCAAATACAGGCAATGCTGGACTTTAACATGGCTTGATTTGAATCCATTTGAACCTCTAGTCCACACTTTACTAAAGTCATTATTATACTAGTCATGCTTCTTGATAGCTTTAGCTTTCTCATGCAGGGTAAGAGAACTGCATTCCTTTTATGTTGACCCAACATTTTTTCACTGCAAATTAGAGGGTTCAGTAGGTACCATCTGTCGGTAACCAAAAAGTCGTCACTTGCTCGGTCTCTTCCGTAGACAGTTTGAGTTTAGCAGCCATGCAAGATCCTGTTTGTATATAAAACTATATCACCCCACAAGCCAAGTGGGTTGTGTGCTCAATGTACTCTTATGTCTCACCAGATCAATTTCTTCTTGAGATTACTACTAAGAAGCTTTAAGCCATCTCTGAGCCTCACATTCAAATGCAACATTTCAATCCAAGATACAATAGAAGCTGTTGGCTTGCAATGCAGGGTCAACCTTCTCAAGTCTTCATCCCAGATCAATGTCGCAGAGAACCTTGAATATGGTAGGTCCAGTGGTGGCAGAACAAATGGCCATCAGACCCAACTAAATCAATCAACAGCCTGTTAGCTTTACTGGATTTGCCAGTGAAATTTTGTAGGCAAGATTGTTTATACATGTTTATTCATCTTCATAAACATATGTTACGGCAACAGGTCAAGTGACCCCAGGTTTTGTTGCTTACATAATTAGGAGAACATGTTATTGTTTACATGGAGAATCCATCTTTTCTTCCCTAGAAGGACACCCGAGGTAGAGATTGGATCCCCACCTATTATTTATTCTCATAAAGTAATGTGATTGGTGAATGTACTCAAATGGGAAAAGAAATCTTGTTTCTCTGAGAATACTTACCCAATCATATTACTTAAGAACCCTCCCAACCACCCTACCATGTGAACATCCTCATTGGTATCTTACTCAGCTAAATACAAAAAAATACACCTGGCGATGCCAAGGGGAGGTAATGGGCAAGAGTTATTGCCCTTTATCAATTGAAGTCGAGTGAAAACTATCTTATCATTTAGTAGTCTTCCAGTATGGCTGGATTCACTAAGTAGCAGGCTAATATTCCTAACATAATGTAATTGGATAAGTATTCTCAAAGAAACATAATTGACTTTAAAATTTGCTTTCTAGTAGAGACATACCAATTTTCTTTTTGTTTCAGAAAATTTGTCTTCCACATCAGTTACCAAGTATTTAGCCCAGAAAATGGAACAGTATCTACCATTGCCATGAAAGACAGAGGAGACCATCCAGAAAAGTCTGTTGAATCCACAAAAGTTTCAAAAAAGACTCGACTTGAAAATGACCATGATGTATTAAAAGTTAAAGAAGTAGATAGTGTAACTAAAAAGGATTTAAAGTCAACTAATTTGTTTCAAAGACACCTTGCAAAACGGTACCTAGAATGGATGGAAAAGATTAGTTTTGAATATTCAAGATGAAGCACCTTCTACACAGTATTATTGTGGATGCCTTGTTTAATCCAGAACACCTTATTTTGTGTAATCTTCAGTTTTAATACTCATTACAAGCAATGCAGGAAGTACTTTGGCTATATTTTATTTATTTTACAAAAGTCAGTTAAATATGTGACAGTGTTGCATTTTCTCACCGGTTTAGCCAAGGTGAGATGTGTATTTCTGATGGTGTTGTCTTCATTGTCGTGGGCATTGGATTTATGTTTAAGGTTTTGCATTTAACTCTGTAACATTGCTGTATTTACAGTCATTAAATTTCACACATGCATTTGTCTTTTTTAAGTAGTTGTTCTCACAGCAACAATAAGTTACAAGGACAAACTTTTTTCACACTTCATTGTTGGAATGATGTTACGTCTTTGCATTTAGCTCTATTACTTTTGCTCAGTTGGATGTTCAGCTATGAAAGTTAATGGATCCATTCATCAGACTTTTCACTTACCAACACAACTAGGTCACAGTGACCTTTAAAAGAACTACTCACCAAAAGTAGGTCTCGTTACTTTGTCATGCTCCAGAAATTAGATACATATTTTTTTTAAGGTCCATTTCTGTGACACTTTTGCAAGTGCAGCCATGAAACTTAATGGATCTGTTTATCCAGAGTTTTTTTTTTTTTCCACCAGCAAAAGTGTTTGACCATGATCCAGTAATTATGCTATGTATTAGTCTGTATTAAGTTCCATTTCTGTGACATAGATAAATACTTTCAGTCTGAAGACTTGTATATATAATCATGAGAGGCATAATAGTGACCTACATTTTGCTTTAGTGATCTTGATGGTGTTTTGAATTTATGGAGCAGTTGAGATAAGGCATTCCATAGAATTCTTGTTGTGGTAAACTGTCAGTATTTGATGTACTTATATATTTAAATAAATTAAGACCTGTGATATGATTTTTTATATGCATATATATTCTCTAGTCACAACTTGTGCTGTCTAGATACACATATTAAATCACTTACAAAGTTCAACTCATGGGTGTTAATGTCATATCACCACCTGTAGATTTTTAGTAAACACCTAAATGCTGGTGGTTTATTTTATATTTTATGAATAATTGATTTAATATCACACTTCATTTACATCCACAATGAAAATAAAATATGCAAATAGATATTACAATTTTGTAGATTTTTAAGCTTTTTTCTTGTTTCTCTTTACTGCATAAAGAATACTGTAACATGAAGTTGTATAAACGCTTGATCTTGCTATCTTTTATCCTAAACAACATTAACAAAATATGAGTTAGACTTAGATTTTGGTTATGACTCTTACTAGATTCATTTGATATTTTAGTTCCTATTTCTTATTATCAGAAGAAGTCTTGTTTCTTATTGTCATATACCAGAAGTCATCTTATTTGTTTTTGTCAGAAACCAGAAATCATCAGAATAATTCTTATTTCTTATATTCAGAGACCAGAAGAATTTAAGAGATGAACCTTTTTTCATTATCTGCATGGTATCTGTGTTCCTAACTATTGACAGTAAAGTCACAAACCTATGCCCAGATCTTCATCCCAAGATCCAGCTGGTTTTGAATGAAAATGTTGCCCTTTTGGACAGCCATTATAGTGGCTATCTTGAAAATCTGGTTATTGCTACATCCTCCAAAATGATGGATGAAACAATACGTTTTCACTAAAAGACTTCTTATGTTGTTGGTCCTAAATGAAACTGGCATGAATCCGATTGTATATATGTCAGTAGTGGTTGACATCTTGAAAATCTTGCTACAACTGCTCCAGAATAGATGGTCATATTGACATGGTTTTTTCCACAAATATACTGTATATGATGATATGTTGTACTGATTGAAAGTCCTGTAATTGCTACAGTTCCTAAATGGACAGTCCTATCAAAATATGGTTTCCACTGGAAGGATATTTAATTAATCCTAAATGAAAATGGTGCTGTTGCGACCTCCAACATGGCAACCACTGAGTCAATCTTCACAATTTTGTTATTGCTCCTCCTCCTGAACCAATGTTTGCATTGACACGCAGTTTTCCCACAAGCACTGTCTTGCAGTGTTCAGTTTTCAAAACTAAAAATTGTGCCAATTTGACCTCAACAACTAAATTTTAGGCAGCCATTATGAAAATCATGTTATAAAATCTTCCCTGAAGAGGTGGGTTTTATCAACATAGAATTTTCACTTTTGCAATATGTATTTAGTGCCATCTTGAAAATACTTTACCCCCACCCCAGAACAGAATGTCATATTGACTTGGGATTTTCATTTAAACATTTGTACAGTATGTAGTTGGTCCTAAAGAAAAATGGTGCAGTTCTTACTTCAGAAATGTCAACGTTTTTGACAATCTCAAAAAATCCTATCACTACTCTTTTGAATGGTTAGTCACATCAACATGTAAAATTTACTAAGTCACTCTTTGGAATATGTAATTAGTACAGAATAATAATGGTGCAGATCTGATGAAGAACATAACTGTACTGTTATGAACTAGTTTGGAAACCAAGGATCATTTTTATTATATATATCTAAGTCACTGAGCTTATGATCAGAATGACTTGCACATAAATAAATTATGACCAGATTTTATATTTACTGTATTTACTCATGAATCAACCTTTCTTGTTACTGAAAATTCTATTTGTGCAGAGTAGGGGTCATCTTATAAGTGTGATATACCCAAAAATTTGATAAATTTATGGTGTTAAAAAGTTGTTTGCAGTACATAAAAATGCTGTCAGTTCAAATATTTGTATGTTTTCATGCTACTATTTCCATTCATAAATGCATGTACATCACTTCCAGATTTTATCCATTTCTTGTTAGTATAAGAGACACAATACTTCTGTCTTCAGTTATTTGAATTTTTATTATTTGAAAACATTACTGATACATTAAATAATATGCACTGCAAAGTGAAGAGTCTGTCAATGCTCTTTACCATGGCTCTTCACTGGCAAATATTTTACTTCCATTTTCATGAAAGTCCGAACAACCTGTATTTGTATTAATATTTGTGTTTTGCTTTATAAAAACTGTTTAATGCAACTGAAGTTTTGATTTTAATTTGTATTTTCCTTTTCCATAAATTGGATTTAAAATTCCCAACTTTTTCTGCTAGTGCACATAGTCTGATAATCCCTTGGCTTGTAAAGGCAGCCCTCACTTTTTTCTCATGTTGTCAATACTTTTGTGTGTTGAATTTAATACTTGTTCAGTACCATGTATGGTTCTACAACTTCCTGTGCCTGTTTGACCATGATCTCATGGCTTGTAAATTAGTGCCCTCTTTGTTTACCTCATCACAATCCTTTGATCAAGCAGTGAGTTTGATACTTGCTCAGTGCCAAGTAACGGGGTGGTTATTTAACTCCCAGTTATCTGCCACACAATTGACACATGTTAAGTTGCATCCTTTAATAAATTTCACAGGCTGCATGATCAATATGTTACTTTTAGAGCCCAAGCTAAGTCTGAACATAAGTATCTGCATGAGACAGTGAAGCAGATCAAACACTCACAGAAGAAAGTGAAGTAGAGGAAACTTTCAGATGATATTTATGATGACTAGATGATTTACAATGATTAGACTGATGGAAAATTTCAGAACTTTATCATACAGTGAAGAATTCTAGTACTTTGTACCACATGGCATTCTCTGGTTATTTACAAAACGTGGAATTAACATATATGGGGATTTTTTGCTTCAGATTAATCATTCTGAATCTGTTTCTACAAATATGCAACTTGCAACTGAATGCATGGATTTATTATGTAGCACTGAACAGGAGGGGGGGGGTTGACTTATAAGCAAGTATATATGGTAGTTGACTTATAACCGGTTAATGATGACTTGAGGGCATAACACAAACAAGTATGAATTTGTTATTACTAAACTGTGTTTATTGATCTTTTCCAGGTTGGTAAAGTTGTAACTTGGCTTTTTAATGTGTGATGGTCATGAACACATGTTCAAAACAAATATTAATTTTGGATTTTAATCAAATCTAGCGTTTGGGTGTATTTTGATACTATCCAATGGTCAGTGATCTATGCACAATATCAAGTTCAAATTAAGGGATCATGACAGACTTTTGTACTGCATCTTGTGAACATCATTGACTTGTATGTAACAAAAAAATGTTTGACCAAAATTTGGTATGTTAGAGTTTCTCATGAATATCTGTAAGATGGTTTACATACTCAAAGCTTGATTTCTGAATTTGTTCAGCCTTCATTTACTGATTTAGCTGCAAGGTAGCACAGCACAGCTCTTACTAGTTCTTATGGGGGAGACTTATAAGCAATTATCCTGGCTATTCAATATTAGACAAATGATACTGATGTTCTGTCAGATATGAATGAAAATAGAAAAGTATTTGTTTTCATATATGCAATAAATGGTGTTTAAATTTTAAAAGAAATCATTCCAGGGATCCAGACTGCTTGGCCAACTGCTCTTGCATTTGGCTGCTATGCTGATGTCAGCTAGATTTGCATTTTTAAGGTTACTTTGGCCTCTTGTTGATTGACTTCGGAAACATTATGGTCATCACCTGAAGATGCAAATCACATTTTCCCCATAATTATTATATTATCATGATATTATAAAACTGGAACAAAGAACTATTGTCTGCATGGAAATAATGCTACCATTTCTAAAACTAGACAAACCTTTAAAACATTTCTTACTCAAAGCTGCAGAATAAAATTTTACCAAACTTGATAAAAATCATCATGCATAAAGTCCATTTTAGTTTGCACAAAGTTTAATGCTAATCTCCCATT